>CACVCL010022409.1:0-41137 GCA_902729485.2 Mus minutoides | reverse complement strand
TTTTTTTTTTTTTTTTTGCTTTTAAATAGTTTGCCATTTGAGTCTAGGTAGACAGATACTCTTTGTGCCCTGCCTCTGCAATTATCTACTGCATGTCCTCCAGCCTGTTATTAAGGTAGTTGTTACTTTTGTTTCTTTCTATCTAAAAGAGAGAAAATGTATAATACTTATTCTATAGATTTCATGGAATTTTTTTTGAGAATGGAGTGGGAAGAAAGCTGAGAATCACAGAGCACATAATACATTATATAAAGTGTTATCCTTTTACTTAGATTAAGAGATTACAGCACGACAGCTTAAAACTACCTCTCTGAGACCTTCTCCATCATAAAAGCTTAAAAGTGACACCTCTCAGATACATACCTTCACCAGCTTCCCATAGTACAGAAGCACAACATGCCCTGTGACTGTGACTCCTCCCTCCCTCTCTCCATCTCTCTCTGTCGCTGTCTCTGTCTCTGTCTCTCTCTGTATTTCTCTGTCTCTCTCCTTATTCTCTTCTCTTTCTCATCTCTCCTTTGTCTTTCTTCCTCCATTCTCCAGAAGAAGCATTCTTCCTCTTATTTGGCCCACCTCTCTGCAGCTACATGCTCACCAAAGCTTGCCACACTACATGGCATTTCCCAAGAATGTAGTTAGCTGTTTTATGATATAGTCCTTCTGCCTTTATAAACTACATGGTGAAACACAAACCTTCAATTTGTAGTCCAAAAGTACATTTTCCACTCTACCTTACCTGACCTATTCACATATTCTTCTTATGAAAAGCATCTGGTAACACCCTGTGCTGAGGTCCAGCCTTCGACTGAGAGAGGGTCCTAAGGAAAGGGTAATGGGAGCAGGAAAGAATAACTTGGAGTCAGTAATGGATGCAAGCTGACAGCTCTGTAATCTGCTCAAGACAGCTCTCACTTGCAGATCAAAGCCTAGTCTTTTCTTTATTACAATTGCATAAGCTACTTCCTTAGAAATTGCATAACACTTTCATCATTTACCCAAGGTTCCCATTTGATCATTCCGTAAATTAGCATTTTATGACCTTAGCCCCTTGACTCTTAGAAATAGAAACTGAAATATAGTGCACATTGGAGACAAATGAACAAGGCAGAAAGTATATGTATTTAACATAGCAAGTCCTATGTGATTCGCTGGGCACAGTACTTGGGGTTGTCAAGTCTGAACATAGAGGCTATTTTTATGTAAGAAACTTAGCTTTAAGTATAATACTTTTTGTAAGTTTGGTTTTGGTTTTTGGTTTTTGGTGGTTTTGGGTTTTTGGTTTTTGTTTGGTTCTTTTTTTGCAATTTAGTAAGCTCTTGCTTATGCTGATCCAAGCAACATTGAAGCTCAATTTTATAATTCTTATCTACCTCAATATGTTCTTTTACTCTTTTGATTTTTGCTTTTTCATCTCACCAACTCCAAGGCTTACTACTAGAAAGTATTAAGAGAGCCCAGCAAGTAGGAATATCATTAAGCCATCATCTTTTTTCTTAATACCAGTCCATCCCTAATGTCTACTTGTATTGTTCATATAACTAACTCCTTTAGGGAGTAGAACATCTGGATTACATTTAGTTATTGATGGTTTTAGTGGAAGAGACAGCCATTACCACTAATATTATATAACACTTTATCTGAGTCATGTTTTTAACTCTCCCTTTTGCTTTTGTGATCCAGTTTTTTCTTCTATTGGCCAAATCATCTATCCTTCACTAATATCTTTTTGACTAAGCTGACTCATTAGAGCAACTGCCTCTGTTCTTTCAAATTTGTGAGGCCCCTCATACAATTGATACTGCATCCATATAGTTTGCATATATAAGAAATCCTATAAAGAACAGTGTTAACACTGATTTATATATTCTTGAATTTCTGATGAACTCATGTGTTCAAAGTTCTTTCCAAAAGTCTTAAGGGGTGACCTGAAAATCACAGAGTCCCCATGTTGCTGAGGATCACGATACACATTCTTGCTTTCCAGAATTGTCCTGTTTCTGATTATCATAGAGTCATTAATCTTGGCAGGGACAACATTCCCCAGAAGGGGGAACATGAAATAAAGTATGTACATTATTACACAGTTACTATACATTATTATATAATTGCCTACAGCAATCATCAGAACTCAAGGAGATCCCTGTGTTGCTGGCTCTGCCTCAGGTCTGGGAACTGTATCAAACCATCCCTTACACAACCATCTTAGACCAGGCAACCCTGTAAAGAGTTCACCATTTGACTGAGATTTGGTTTGAGATCTGACCTTACGTTGATTCATTGTGTGCCCTTAAAACCTCTTAGTACTTGTAGCAGATACTGTAGCATATCTGTCTCCCAATAAAAGAGTAGCCCCTGTAACCTCATTTGCACTAAATGAACGTTTAATAAAATAAAGCATTTCTAGGAGGTGTCATGCATATTTGTAATCCTAGAACTCTAAGGATAGTGGCAGGGGAATGGCAAATTCAAAACTGCCGTGGGCTGGAAAGGAAAAGGAAAAAGGACAGAGAAAGGTAAGAGGAGAGGAGATTTCCTAAACAGAGAAGAAAGAGAAGGGGGAGTGGGGAGGAGTAGAGGGAAAGAGAGGAAAGACACTTCCAAGAAGACCTTGAAAGGTACCTCACCTTACCCTAAGAACTTTGTCCTAAAGTTTATTTTTATTTTTCATCTTATCCTCTGAAATGACTAACTTACTCATCCACTCATTTCGATATTAATGATGATGATTTCCAACAAAGTTATGTTTCCAGTCCTGGGAGACAGAAGGTCAGAAGACAAGTTATATTTCTATTTTTAAGAAGAAAATGACATGGCAAACCAGAACCTAGATATCCCTTGGACTACTTGATTCCTCTCCATCCCTGTATCCCTAGGTCAATAGTCAGGTACAAAGAGAAGTGAGATCACTCCTAGAATATATGACTCTTTCTCTGTATGTAAGCACTTTTGTCATGGGAGCAAAGACTCCTCTGACTTTGATTTCCCTCCATGTTACCTTAATTGCTGCAGAACCACAGGCTACAGCAGAGGTTGCCTGTACTTTTTGGTTCCTATAGTCTCCATGTAAACAACATTCAGTGAGCAGTGAATTGAGATGCACTGGAAAGACTGCCTTGGGGTAGGTAAAAACCTGTCACAAAGCCTAAGAAATTACAAAAAAATCAAACCCTCCTACAATGGTGTAGACTAAAAGGGTGGTAAAAAGCAAAGGGGTATTCTTTTTTTATGATTTTATTCTAAAAACTGAATAGCAGCCATGATAGTGGATTCATCAATCCATTTATTAAAAGGTACTATTCATTATGATACTGTGTATCACAAAGGGAGCTATGTGAAGGCTTGGTTACATACCAGCTTGCAAGGCAGATGTGAATCTGTCCCTCTCAGAGCAAAATAAAGGATAATAAATGAGAACGATGGGTTGATTAAATAGAGCAAACCAATGAATTAATAATTAATAGTATATTGAGGAATTAATTAAATGAAACAAGCCAAGTGGAACACAGCACTAGTAATAACTATATGGCAAAAAGTATGCAGAATAATGTGAAAGAAGCTAGAGTTGGTGTCTCTAACTGCCACCTTAATTGGAAAATGGAAATATAAATTTGCTTTGCAATTAGAGACAAAAGGTCACAATCCACAAAAAGATACTATGAAATATCAATATAAATATTGTTTCCTTGTTAATATATTCTGCTTTAAATTCTATAATAATAAGAAATTCTTAGTATGATTTTAGCTTTAATTTTTTTGATTAGTTTACAATGTTTCCTTATGGCATTTCCATATGGACTTTGCTTTCATGGACTCTCCCTCCTCTTCCTTTTTCCCAGTCTTTCTGCAGATCCCTCGCCTCCATTAGCCCCTCCCACCAACTCCTGGATAACCCTTTCACTGTCATATCACATGCGTTCTAGTCACCTCTCCATTGCTCTGCCTTTAAGCCTCTTCCTGACACGAACCCCTTTTTAGTTTCCTGTTCTCTGCATTCTCTCACTCCCTGTCAGTATGCATATGCAAAAATCAAAAAAAGCTGAAGCTACATGTGAGAGAGAACACGAGACATTTGGCTTTCTGGGTTAGATGATCTCAGTAACCACAACGATTTCACTTCCATCAATCCTCTAGGAATGTTTACAGTTTCATTTTTTTATGGTTGATTCTATCATGTATGTGTACCACCTCTCATCTTCCATTTGTGTTTATGAACGTCTAAGTTGATTCTAGTTTCTGGCTTTTGTAAAGAGCAGCCTGAACATGGATAAGCAAACATTTGTAGGAAATAAAGAGTGCTTTGGGAATATGCCCGGAGTGGTGTGGCTGGGTCATTTGTTGGTTCTACTTTGTCTTTTAGAAAAACCATCACACTGATTACCATAGTGGCTACATCGGTTACATTCCAACACACAGTGAATAAAGGTTCGTTCTTTTCTCACTATATATTAGAAAAAAATGAAGGAATACCAAAAAAATAGAAATGTAAGTTTGCAAAATGCTGATCATAATTTTTAAAATGCTTTATACCTCAGCCTTAAAAAAAACAAAATGAAAATGTGATTTTTTATACCTGAGTATGTACTTATATGTAAATATGTAATTTATATATGTTATATGTACATGCAAATGCATAAAACATGTTACTTATGCAAGGTCCACAGTGAATTTTGTAATAAATTGCTATAAGGAAATTATTGCCAAATAAATTAGAAATTAATAACAAAAAGTAAAATGCCATCTCCTCTAAAATACAGAAACAAAATAGCACACAAATGCTTGTGCATTCCCCAGGAGCTTGCTCTAAATGTAAGCCAGCCTGCAAAATAAAATTCTGACAAAACTGAATAGAGTAGAAAATCCATAGTTCAAATTGCTGTTATTATTGAGCATAAAAGGATAGTTCAGAAGTAATCCGGTTACTTTTTAATAGAAACTAATAAAAATATCCTTAAGGAAAAGCACATGAATAGCCAATAAAATATAAATTTAAATCAATAAATTAGGCCACAAAAATAATAACAATAATTCTGTAGCTTAAATTTTTGAAGCCTTTTCTGCCATATATTTATTAGTGTTTGTTTTGTTTGTTTATTTGTTTGTTTGTTGTTTGTTATCATAGAAGGTTGTTAGGATTTTATTTGTTTGGTTGGTTTTGTTTTCTTTTGATTCTGAGGTAAGTTGTTACTGTATTCTTCCAAAGATACTGCTCTAGGCCAGTATGTGCTTGAGATGATGTCTTGATTAGTTTTATTCACAAATTGATACAATTTCACACCTGGATAGGGTTACCTGAGAAGTGGGAAGCTGAATTGGAGAATTATCTAGATTAGATTGGCCTATCATCATGTCTATGGGAAACTGTCTTGATTGCTGTAGGGTGGCCCAGCCCTCTGTGGGCAGCACTATCCCTAATCAAGTGAGCCTGAGCTGTATAAGAACACTAACTATAGTTGGGATGTAATGTGAATAAGTTACTTACTAAAAAAAAAAAGTATTCAAATGGGTAGGCTGAATAAAATAAAACTTTTCTTCCTAAAGTTGAGTGGGCCTCGTCCAACCCATTGGAAGTACAAATGCAATAAGAAAGAGGAATAGGCCAAACAAACACTTCCTTCTATAAGTAATGGTTTTTCAGAGTGTAGCAACAGTCATCTAAATGGGTAGACCTAGTGAACTGTGGTGCCATCTTCAATCACCCCTTCTCATTCTCAAACTTTTTTTTCAAGGTGCCTGAGAGCCTACCATGATGATTGTCCAACCACAAAGGCAGGTTAAAGTTTAGTCATTGAGTCAAAGAAGTACAGTGACAACAACCATAGTTCTTTGTGTGGTTCACAGTGTGGCATGTGATTTTATGTAAATCCTTGAAATAACTCCTTGACCATTTTGAAATCAAATATGAAGAAAATATACATATACACATACATGTGTGTGTATATATATATATATATATATATATATATATATATATATATATATATATATATATATATATATATATATATATATATATATATATATATATATATATATATATATATACATATATATGTATGTATAAATATTCTTAGTAATTGTTATATATAACTAAAAGTAATTGGCATATAGTAAAGTTATTTTGGTGATTAATCCCATAACTCATTTATGCTATGGATATGACTGACATGCTATCCCAACATAAACACATGTATAACCACTACACAACTTCAAGAGAGAGAAAGGTGCCAACACCCTGAGTTTCTTTTGATATCCTGTCTCTAGAACAACATCTCTCTTCTTAAGTGTAACTAAAGTTCCTGATTTCTATCCCTGTGATTTGCATTTTCTCATTTCAAAGCAAATAGCTAAGAAAAGTATTCTTCCTCTGGCTTCTTTTGTGCACATTTTGTGTGATTCAAACATGCTGTCATTTACAACAAGTGGGGATGAAAGCCTGTGGCACCTTCTGGTCAGCGCCAACTCTGGGCCACCTTGGGTGTGAACTCAGCAGATTGTCCCACAGCCCCCAGAGGACTCTCCACGTTGCAGACACTCTAGCATGCCCAGGATCCTAAAATCACTGGTGAGTAGAACGCAACATCTGTTCCAAATCAATAGTGACAGGCCTGTGCCAGCAGGGGCAGGGATGCAGGAAACACCCCCGAACAGGGGCTTGGGTCCCTTCTGGTTGATGCCAGCTCAGGGCCACCTTGGGCACGAACTCCGTGGACAGATCCACAGTCCCCAGTCCCACATAGCAGGCACCCTAGCACACCCAGGATCTTAGGATCACTGGTGAGTGGAACTCAACATCTGTTCCAAAACAATTGTGAGGGGCCTGTGACAGCAGGAGCAAGGACACAGGAGCCCTGCCTGACCAGCAGCTCAGGTTCTGTTCTGGTCACTGCTGGTACACCTTGCTTTCAAACACAGCAGACTGCCCCATGGGACACCACTTCCAGGCACTGTAACATGCCCAGGATTTTAGGATTCCAGGATCCAGGATCCCAGGAACTTGGTCACACGAGGATCTCAGGGTCCCACAGGAAGCTTGACTGCCAAGAACTCTGACACACCCAGAATCTCAGGTTCACAGGATCCTGGAATCACAGGATCACAGAGAAAGCTGAACTCTGAAGAGTCCTGAATCAACCATCAACCAGGATTACAGGAAGGAAAGGTTCCAATCATACATATTGAAGGCAGCAAGCACTTGAGATAATCAGATGGCAGGAGGCAAGCATAAAAACAGAAGCAACATAAACCAAGGTTACTTGGCATCATCAGAACCAAACTTTCCCACATTAGCAAGTCCTAGATACACCATCACAACAGAAAAGCAAGATATAGATCTAAAGTTACTTCTCAAGATGATGATAGAGGACTTTAAGAATAAATAAATAAGTCCCTTAAAGAAATACAGCAGAACACAACCAATCAGGTAAAAGAATTGAACAAAACCATCCAGGATCTAAATATGGAAGTAGAAACAGTAGAGAAATCACAAAGGGAGACCACTCTGAAAATAGAAAACCCAGAAAAGAAGTCAGAAGCCAAGGATGTAAGAATAACCAACAGAATACAAGAGATAGAAGAGCGAATCTCAGGTGTAGAAGCTACCATAGAAAACATTGACACAACAATCAAAGAAAATGTGAAATGCAAAAAGATCCTAGCACAGAACATCCAGTAAAACTAGGACACAATAAGAAGACCAAACCTAAGGATAATGGGTATAGAGGAGAAGGAAGATTTCCAACTTAAAGGACCTGCAAATATCTTCAACAAAATTATAGAACAAAACTTACCCAACCTAAAGAAAGAGATGCCCATGAACATACAAGAAGCCTACAGAACTCCAAATAGTTTGGACCAGAAAAGAAATTCCTCCTGTCACATATAATCAAAACACCTAATGGACAAAAGAAAGAAAAAAATATTAAAAGCAGTAAGGGAAAAAGGTCAAGTAACATTTAAAGGCAGACCTATCAGAATTACACCTGACTTCTCCCCAGAGACTATGAAAGACAGAATATCCTGGGCAGATGTCATACAGACCCTAAGAGAACACAAATGCCAGCCTAGGCTACTATACCAAACAAAGCTCTCAAATACTATAGATGGAGAAACTAAGGTATTTCATGACAAAACCAAATTCACACATTATCTTTCCACAAATCCAGTTCTTCAAAGGATAATAAAGGGGAAACTTCAACACAATGAGGGAAACTAAGCTACAGAAAAAGCAAGAAAGTAATCTTTCAACAAACCTAAAGACAGCCACATGAACAGAATTTCAACTCTAACAACAAAAATAACAGGAAGCAACAACAACTTATCCTAATATCTCTTTATATCAATAGACTCAACTCCCAATAAAAATACATAGATTAACAGACTGGTTACTTGAACAGTACGGCTGCATACAAGAAACCCACTTCAGAAACAAATACAGACGCTACCTTAGAGTAAAAGGCTGGAAAACAAATTTCCAACAAAACGATCCCAAGAAACAAGCTGGAGTCACCATTCTAATATCAAATAAAATTGACTTTCAACCTAAAGTTCTCAAAAAAAATGAGGAGGAATACTTCTTACTCATCAAAGGTAAAATTTACCAAGATGAACTCTCGATTCTGAACATTTATGCTCCAAATGCAAGGGCATCCACATTCATTAAAGAAACTTTGCTAAAACTCAAAGCACAAATTACACCTCACACAATAATAGTGAGAGAATTCAATACCACAGTTTGTTTCCAGGATCAGTCCATCTTCAGCAAATGGTCCTGGCTCAAGTGGCAGTTAGGATATAGAAGAATCCAAATTGATCTTCATTGCTGGTGGGATTGTAAGCTGGTGCAACTACTCTGGATATCAGTTTGGCGGTTCCTCAGAAAATTTGACATAGTCTACCGGGAGGTCCAGTAATACCACTCCTGGGCATATACCCAGAAGGTGCTCCAACATATAATAAGAACACATGCTCCACTATGTTCATAGCAGCCTTATTTATAATAGCCAGAAGCTGGAAAGAGCCCAGATGTCCCTCAACAGAGGAATGGAAATGTACCACAGAAAATGTGGTACATTTACACAATGGAGTACTACTCAGCTATTAAAAACAATGAATTTATGAAATTCTCAGACAAATGGATGGATCTGAAGGATATCATCTTGAGTGAGGTAACCCAGTCACAAAAGAACACACATGATATGCACTCACTGATAAGTGGATATTATCCCAGAAGCTCAAAATCCTATTTAAAGGGGGAACAAAATACCTGTGGAAGGAGTTACAAGAGGAAACTAGGAAATGGGATAACAGTTGAAATATAAATAAATAAAATATCTAATAAAAAATTTAAAACAAAGAAAGCCTGTGGCATGAAAATAAATAGTATACGTTGTACATAGGTATTTAGAAATGCCTGGTTTAGGACTTTCAGAATAATGCTGCTATAAGATTCTTGTACATGTATCTTACTTTACCTAAACCCTACAATAACTTCCTTGCTACAACCTCTTAATACAGTTCCTCGTGCTATATTCACCCCAACCATAATTTTTTCATTGCTTCTTCATACTTCTTGGTGCAATCATTTGTTTGATCTGTCCTTCTGGAATAAGTAGACATTTGTTTCCTCAGGACTGTCACACAGCCAATTTCTTTCTTCCAAATGTTATTTTTCCCCTCTTTCTTGAAACGATGCATGTAAGATATTGACAACAATGTTAATTAAGCTAATTTACAATATGTAAGCCTTTTTATTAGCCAATGACAAAGATATGGCTCATATGTCTTAAAATCCTCTTGGTGAAGAAGCTCAGGAGTACGGCATTTTTAAAGATAAAATCCACAGTTATATCAGTGTTTGACTGGGGTTGGAGTAACAGCTGTCTTTTTCAGCACTTATCAGCATTTTCTAGACACCACATGACAATTATTTTTGATTTATACTTCTTCTTAGTTGTTTTAGTTTTATGTTTTAACCTGTACAACCATCAATTACTATGGTTAATATATGAGACTATAGTCACAGTCCCAAAATATTGCCAAGGCAGATGTGGCTGTTGGGAATATGGAAGACTGAGGCATGTGTAGGCCAACACCAAAGTCAGGACAATTTTAGTCTCTTTCTCTCTCTGAGTGCTTTACCTGTGCGTTAGTATCTCTATCAGAAGATGGTAGAAGTTTAGTTACCACTGGTTACTTTCACTGTCATAAACTATCCTGACAAAGTAATTTAAGGATGGAAGGATCTTGTTTGGTTTATTTGTTTTTCTTATTTCTTACCTAGGCAGTCTTTGTTTTGTTTCTGCACAGTTTGAGTTACAGTCCATAATGTTGGGAAACTGAAGGCAGCAGAAGCTTGAAGAAGATGGTCACATTACACGAGAAGTCATGAAAAAGAAGTCAGGCAGTCAAAGCTTGTGTCAGACCAACTTCTGATTTCTTATACAGTCCAGGATTGCAGTGCATGGAATGTTACCACTCACAATGCATGGGTCTTTCCATTTCAATTAATCTAATCAAGATTGCCCCTTATAGGCATTGCTGGAGACCCAATTCTCAGGTGATTCGAGATTTTATCAAGGTGACAATTTAGATCAACCATCACAATCCCTCATATGCTCTTGTTTCCTCTTGCACTCATCTGTCCTGACCCTCCATCATAAATTGATACAGAGTGAGTATGGATGCAGGTGCCCAATCTCAGACCACTTTCCCCCTAGAACGATGAGCCAAAATAACTTTTTACCTTATAAATTATCCAATCATAGTCATTCTGCTACAGCAAGAGAAAGTGAACTAAGACAGTGGGTTATTTTAGAGACTCATTTAAACATAATGACATAGTAATCTCTATTACCCTGGGACAATTATCAGCACAATTTAGAGACTGCTAATAAGCCAAAGTTTCATCAAAATTTATGACTCTATCAGGTTCACCCTTGTCTAGAAGGCTGACTACTGAAGCAATGCTTTGTAAAATGGCATTTTTAACTAGTAAGAAAAACACATTTCATGTGATTTACAATGAAATTGCAGACATCAGAGACTAAACTTGATGATACTATGTGATTTAACCCTTTCAGAGAAAGTTAGTGGGATGCAGATTCATCCTTAGCTTTCAGTCAACAGATGGAACCAAAGTCATTAACAGACATGTCTTTACCATGTGGCAGAAAAGCTCCCTTACATGCCAAAAAATTGAAACTAAGTCTCCTATTTATAACAATCTGCAACTAGTTTCGCTTGTGATTCTAGTGTTTGATAACTGACTGTATTCAGCAAGAAGGCAATTCAGTTTCTCAGGTGTTCATGAATCTTGAGAAAATTGAAGCTTTTTCCAGGAAGTACTACATCTTTGTGGCATTATCTGCCTAGCACTTGAGCTCTTATTTGTTCTCTGTTTTCTCCTCATCCATATGTCTAGGACTTTTCATATAAAGTGTTCAGCTGCCAGGTTTAGACAGACCCTGGCTGTGTTGAATAAATTCTGCAGGAATTTTGGATGGTTGTTTATACCTAGGAGCAGAAAATTCCTTAGTCTTTTCATTTTATACATTAAAGGTTTAGCTAGGAGGAGCTTTGCCCCAAGGACATAGCTTCCCTTTCTCTAATGCTGATCAAACTTCTTGTCTTTTTCAATACAAGCTCTAGCTTCAATGTTAACTTTTCTGGTACTCTTTCTCTCTAAACTGTTCATTGTGTATTTCTTTCTGTTCCTCTTGCACCTTTTCATTGTTGACCTTTATAAAAGTGATTATGAATAACCAAACAACAGAATCAATATTGGCTAGCTTGAATTTTTCCTTGACGTCAGGCAAGTTCTTAAGACAAACACAAAAGGTACACAATTTTTAAATCAAACTACCAATACAATAGCCCCTATATCAATTGCTAATATTGTTCCCCTGTGCAACTTCTTGTACTAGGACTCCACAAACCACATTGTATTCAAAACAATATCATTCAAATGCTTATGTTGGTGGTCCAATAAACTCCTTACAGCATTTAATCGCCTCTCTATTACCAAGTCTCAAAGTCTTCCACAGTCCTCCAACATACTGACTGTATGGTCATGTCGGGCAGAACAATAACCCTATTCACTCTGAGAAACTTCTGTGTTAGTTGCTTTTTTAATGGCATGATAAAATACCCTGATCAAGGTATTCTGTAAAAGAAAGAGTATGTTTGGGTTTATTGGTTCCAGAAGAATAAGAGTCTATTATTACATGGTGAAGGTGTAGCAATAAAAGCAGGGCTCACATCTTGAACCACATACATGAAGCAGAGAACAAACTGTAAATGGCATGAATCTCTTAAACTCTCAAAGTGTGCTCCCAGAAACCCATTTCTTCCATCAAGGCCATGCCTCCTGATCCCACTCAAACAGTACTACCAAACAGAACTGAGCACTCAAATGCCTGAGAGTATGGGGAACATCTACCATATAGTTCGCAATGGGAAGTATTAGTGTACCATGCAAAGACAAAAATGACTCAGAGACAACACTAATAAGGCAATCTCTGTGATTACCTACCACCTATGCTATACTCTTTTCATAGTTTTTTATTTTCTTATTTTATTTGCCTATGAGATAGAAATCATTTGTGGGCTAAAAAACAAGGTTATAGTTTAATGTTTTGCTTTTTATGTAGAAATGTGAAATGATAACCCTTGATCTAATGTATAAATCTAAATGAAGAGCATATTTATGATACATTACCTTACAAATCTTCTTAAAGATGAATGAATAAGGAATTATGATGTATTTACTCAAGGCTTGAAGAAATTTCTAAGCTTGGAGATTATTCATCTGTTTAAAGTTATATCTCTAAGATTAGAGACTTTTGTATCTGGTTTAAATAAAAATGTCAGAGAACACCTTCTTAAATTCTAAGATACCCAAGGAAGTTTTGTTTTATTGCATTGAGCATTAGCCATGAAAAAAAATGAGAAAACAATTACAAACTTACTATGTCTGATATTTTGTCTATCCAAAAGTAGTCTACATTAGAAAAACTCCAAATTAACCTGATGAAATGATAATATGAGTCTATAAATCTACTTTATAAGAAATCCTTTCTAGTCTCTGGAGCTGATGTTGAAAATCAAAAATGTGCCACTCAATTAGAGAATTACTGCTGCAACTGACACTAAATTATTTTCATAATTAAAATGAACATTGAAAAGAACACACATTTCTAACTTCATTTACTGATATATTATATTGTCATATGAAATGTACATCTAATCTTTGTTCCCAGTTCCCAATAGAGAGCTTCAAATCTGTGGACACTTCCTGGTTAGTAGGAAGTAATGAGTCAATGCTTGGCAGACTTCTTGAGAAAAGACTTGTCATAAAAGAGATCAGCTCACAATTAGAAGAGTTCAAACTTTCAATCTCACCTTCATGGAGAGGGAGGTAATTAGAGTTTTAGTTAACATTGAACTGTGTCAAAGGAAAAGGTCACTATAAGCATCCCCAAAAATTGGTTAGAGAACTTGTTGATTAGGAAAAACATACTCAGATGCTGGAAGGACCTCAGTTTTACAGAGACAGATCTCTTACACCCAAGGCCCATACAGACCCCTGCATATATACTTTATGTCTGTTTCCTTTACTGTATCCTTTTTGGTAATGTACCAAACATAGCAAATGTGGCTCTAACTTCTGTGAACTGTTTTAGCAGGTGATGTTATCTGAGGAAAGCTCATAAGATCCTTTCATTTATAGCCAGGTGAAAGTAGCCTGTGGACTGATGTTCAGCATGAGCATTTAAATTTGAAATGAAACTAAGTATTTGAGCTATTAGGTTTTCACTGAATTCAGTTTGCATCAGAACTGATGCCAAGATACAACTAGCCATGAATTGTCCAGCTAAAAGCCACTCATCTGGTCACAGGCATGTTGAGTGTAAGTACAATCAGATCTCTGAATGAGTGTGTCAAATGAATTGGTTCTTAATTTTTTTAATAACAAAGAGCCTACTACGTGCACAGTATTGTACATGTATATGTTTTTTTAGAAGGTCTTGTGCATTTTTCTCAATTGAAAAGTTCTGTACTGAGAGTAAGACAAAACTATAAAGCCTCAATGTGAATTGAAGGAAGAGGTATCATAAAATATAATTCTCTTTACAAAAATATTCTCTCTAGTTTTGGGACTTCCGCTATATTACCTAAAAAATATAAATATGATAGCATGCATGGAAAATTATTAGGCAAATTAATTAATTACACAAATACAAGCTACATCCCTCCAAATATCACTCAAAGCTCTCCAAGAGCATGATGCAACCATTCCCAGTCATAAAAGAAACTCTTTTCCTATGGCCAAAAATGACTAAGCTAAAAATTCCTGAACATCTGTTTTCTTCTATTCTGTTCACACATAGTTTATTGCAATACAAAGAAGCCTACTCTCCCTAAAGCCTATTAATTTGGCTTACAACATCAGTGTCTTACCTTTCCCCTCAACAACTACTGTACCTCGTTAAGTGCGAAGATTGTAGTTAATTTCGGAGCTGCAGATAGACTTTGGCCTCTTTCATTGCATTGCCATCCATTAGCAGCACATCTCTCCCCCCATTCTTACCGCTCAGTTCTTGTTGCCTTTGGTGTGATCTCTCCCTGCTGTTTCCCTGTTTTTTAACAGCACAAATGGCATTTAGTGACCTGCCCTGGTTTTGACGTTCAGTTACATCCTCCATTAAAGGCAGACTAATTAAAGGAGGAGGGCATGTGTTGGCCCAGAATTAATGATAGAGAGTGCAAGAATCAAAGCAGTGCATTGATTGTCTGCAACTCTAAAACACACATTTAGCCTCACTGTTTGGAAATCTGGGTTATGATTATTGACCTAGTGATACATTAGTGGTGCTTCTATAACCATGGCATCCACCAGATCCATTTTAATCAGTGCTATAGATGTGTTAAAGTTTGTTTGCTTTCTAATTGGAAAAGAATTTTATTTGAGTAATGTGAGAGGACTTCATCAATGGGAAGCAGCACAAAGCTAAGATCAAGAGAGCATCAGATTGGCTGCTATCGTGCTTCTTTTAAAAACTTAATTCACCAATTTACATTACATATTTTCTTGGCACAGACATAGCAATAGCTCGCCAATGCTCACGTCTCTCCTGATTAATCATCATCTGCCCCATCTTTACCTTAAGCTGATCTCTTGTATCAATTAACAGGGCAGTCCCCATTTTAGACATCAACTCACTCATAGCAAATCTATTTCCAGTGACCATCAACTTCCTACCATCTATTGTTTATACCTCTCAGATACTATCCCCCATTCTAGGCTGAATTATTAATGAAGTGCACAAAAGCAGGGAACTGTTAATATGTAAGAAATGAAATAAGTGAGTCTGAAGATTACCTTGATTTTTAGACAAGATACATAATGTAGTCATGGTTTGCCTCCTGGAGCTCACTATGGAGATGAAAGTAGCTGCAAACTTGCAGTGATCCTTTTGTCTCTGCCTCCCCAACACTGGAATCACAGCAATGACCTGCCATACTCCACAAAAGTACAATTTTTTAAAGCAAGCGTAAAGCTGAATTAGAACAGTGGTTGTTTGTTTGTTTGCTTGTTTGTATAATTGATTTTTGTTCTTGAGTGTCTCACAGGCATGGTTGTGCCCATGGTAGCAGAAGCCAGAAGAGACCATATGATTTCCCAGAGCTGGAGTTATATGTGATTTGAACCAGCCTGTGTGGGTGCCCCACTCAGGTCCCCACTCAGCCCATTAACTACTGAGCCATCGTTAAATATTCAGTGAGCTGTTTTAAAAAGTAACATGCTCCCATAAGCAAGGAATGTGTTGAAATGAATGCTATGGAAGAGGATTTAGGATTTTGTGATATTTCAGTCAGTTCCCAGATAATGCTGCCACTGCTGGTCTATTATCCATATCTGAAGCCACAAGATACTAGAAACTTCAGTTCTTTGAATAAATCATTCTCTTCAATTTCTTCTCCATATTCTGTCTGACCTTTTAACCATTATGAGGCATCATACTTCAAAACAAAGCCCAAGAGCATTGCCATCCATTCCCAACCCCTTGGGTAAGACTCCTGCGATGTTGTTTTTATAAGTAATGGGGGAACTTAAGGGCTTAAGCTTAGAGAGGTGTAGGGAACAGAATATGATGATAAGATGATTCACTTGCAATAAGCTTGCACCTTTAGATAAGCTTATGCTTCAGATTAGCAGTCAGTTCTGGTCCCCTCCCTAAACAGAAACATTCTGGCCTGGCCTTTTGCCCACCCTTTGTTCAAAACAACAGTTTGTCACAGGTGGGAAAATGCAGAGAGCCTGCTATGTGACCAACCACATGCATGAAGAAAGGATGAGGAGATAGTGAAACAGGTGGTGTGTGGGAGAGATAGTATACCCTTGAGTTCCTAGCCATAGGAGAAAAGGAAATAGGGACTCGTGCTCAGATTTATAAAAACTGCTACTTGAAGTTCAGCTGACACACCCACTATTTTGTCCAGATTCACAGAAAAATTTGCAAGAATATAAAATAATCTACTTCCTTTCCCCACTCTGTGTCTCTAGTACTTGTTATTACAAAGTAGGGTCCCTGTTCCCTATAGATGTGGAGGGGAAAATTGAATTTGGATATCTGCAAGTATAAGGGGACAGTTGCAAAGAGATAGAAGATTAGTGGGAGCATGAAAAGAAGATGAAAGGGAAATAAGGGTATATAGAATCAAAATACATTATGTACCTGGATAAAAATTTCAAAATCAACCTTTTGTGGTATGTAATTAGTTTATGCCAATAAAAACATAAAATGAAAAATGAATATATTAAAACATTCTTACTTTTAACTTTATTATATTCATAATAACAAATGTTAGAGTAAATGCAAATTATATCCGTCTGTCTTGATGGATAATAATGACCTCTATAAAAGAATTGCCACTTATTTTTACTCAAGATGACTTTTTGTAATTCTGTGTAATAGATATGATTGTGAGAGGATTAATTACTAAAGAAGAAAAGGAGGGTAGTGACCTTCATTAGGAAAAGAGCGTCTTTTAACTGTTTTTCTTCTTGTAATTCATGCACCTACAAAGCTCTTTGGAAATCCAGAGCCTCTTCACTCCTCTAAATGGAAGGCAAAGTGATGCTCTTGGAAGGTACCTACTTGACAATTTCAAGAAGCTTTTGTGCCTTTTATTATTTGTGTCAAATCACTCCACTTTAGTTGGACCTGTTGGACTTAGCTTGCACATTTTAGTAACGTCCCTTAGTGTGATTTTATCAGCGGATCTTCACAGATGGCATTACCTCTTGGTGGGAGCTCCTCCATCATGCAGACTGATAAACTGGAACCGGAGTTCTGTGAATGACAGACAGTACAGCCACTCTGGGCTCCCCACTCTCTGCATCATCCATTCCTCCAACAGTGACAATGCACTCATGTACAGTTATACAGTGATCACAATCGAATTGCTTTCAACTGGCCATCGTGCCTTCAACTATTTTTCAGCACTATCTCCTCTCCTCTCCTCTCCTCTCCTCTCCTCTCCTCTCCTCTCCTCTCCTCTTTCAACCAACTGTGTGAATATGTTAAAAAGTTCCTGACACTTGTTCTCTGCTTGTCAGTTTTAGTCAAGCATTCTGGTTATCTAGGTTCTCACTAAATCATTAATTGTCTGGATTTTCACTGAAGTCTCTTTATTGGCTCCTCTATTATAAATTTTTCTTACTGATGTGACAAAATACTTGTGAGGAATAGTTTGAGGGTATGGGCCGTCATGATAGGTCAGATATCTATTATTGTTACTTCTTTGTGCATGACAACTTAACGAACTGCAACCAACAGTAAACAACCAAAACCAGCAATTTACGCAGCTTTGAAGGTATCTTGTATTTATATAACCTCTGAAAAGTCCACAGAATTTCAAATATTACACCATCACAGAAACTATCTGCAGCTGGCAAAATCATGCCTCTGCTATAGCACAAGACAAATCATAGTCAGCTACTGCAGAAAAACTGAAACAGCCCCATAACCCACACCTAGGATTAAAATAAAAACATATTCTTGCAATATTTCCGTGTTTTTTAAATTTTTTTCCAATTTTCTTAGATATTTTCTTCATTTACCTTTCAAATGCTATCCCAAAAGTCCCGTATACCCTCCCCCATCCCCCGCCCTGTTCCCCTACCCACCCACTCCTACATCTTGGCCCTAATGTTCCCCTGTACTGGGGCATATAAAGTTTGCATGACCAAGGGGCTGTCACTATAATAAGGGACAATTTCAGTTCAAATGAGGTTTCACAATTAACAATCATATCCAGATGAGATATTCCTGTTTATTAACATGTGAATTAACTGGGGGGTGGGGAGTATAAATGTCAGCTAAATGAGAAATTGTATTGACAGATTTATAAATGTAGCCTACAAAAAGATCTCTATGAGTTTTCTGTGCATGGGGCATCATTTTGCTTCACACACACACACACACACACACACACACACAGCTTCTGTATCTACCTATTTGGATGTCTAGAGAGCATCTCAAATTCAAATTACCCAAACTAAAACTTCTGTTATACTTATTCTAGCCTTAAAACTCTCCATCCTCAGTGTTCCCTGCTATGACAATGTTCAGGTCATCTTCTTAGCTGAAACTATCAACTTAATCCCTGTCCTATACTGTTCCCATGTAAAGCCAAGGCACTCTTTACTACCTTCAGCTATAGTAATGTGATTGCCTTGTAGCTTTTCTTATAGCTTTTACTCTTGTCTCCTGTCAACTGACTGTCAATTAAAACAGCAGAGTAAAAGTCTTTTTTTTTTTTAAGTCTGGAGGTTGAGAGATGAGATGGCTCAGTGGTTAAGAATATTTGTTGCTCTTACAGAGATCCCAGGTTCACTGTTCAGCAACATCCATAAATCCAGTTTTAGGGGCTCTGTCTCCCTTTTCTGATTGCTTTGGGAACCAGAAATGTATATAGTACACATACATGAATTAAGGCAAAACATTCACATACAAAATAAAATAAATAAGCCTATAAAAACACAATAAATTTTAAGAAGCCTGATAATATATATATATATATATATATATATATATATATATATATATATATAATTCAAATTCTTCATCATGTCCCACAAGATACCAAAATATGTGTCATTTAACAAATGTATCAGTATGTGCCTATTTACTGATCTTGTGTCAATCTTGTGTCAGATGCCCCCCACTCCAAAATGAATTTGGATATTGAAATTAATGACTTCATTAATTAAGAGTACAAGGGTTTCTTCTTATTTAATGAAGCTTTTTAGGAAAAGCACAGCAGTATCTCCAGTCTACTCCAGAAATGCCTTGAGAAAAGAAAGCAGTAGTGCTTACACGTGAGTGGGGAATGGGCCAGGCAGAACTTCCATGGTTTGAACTCACCATTGGGAGCAGGATCTCCTAATGTTCTCTCTACCTGGCACATTCTCATATGAGACTATACATGATAAGTAAATTATTCTGGACATATGAAATGGTGGGAGGAGGTCAGACAATATTAAACAGTTTTCAATGTTTATTATAATTGACAATGACATGAATGAATCACAAGAAAATTGTGTTATAGAATGTTAACAGTTTGTGAGAAAACGGTGATATCATCATTTGGGTCTTTCCTGAGGCTGAAGTGCAGGATATCAAACTCATGAGTTAAAGTATTAGATCCCAGTCCTTCAGAAGAAGCTAAGACTAACAAAATGCAGTAAGCAGTTTTCATGGCATTGTAGAGACCAAAGTTCAAAGAATACCCACTGGATAAAAGCAAAATTTTAAAGAGAAAAGACTTCTGAAAGCATTACAATTTGACACTAAAGTCTGGGTAAGAGGAGTAGATCAGGAAACTTGCCATCATATAAAAAAGGAAAAGAATACAATAGACAAATGACACTTGCCTCAATTTGATATTATTATTATTACCAGAGTCTTTAAATTCTTTCTGAAGTTAGTGGTGTGCTCACGTAAACTGAATTTTAATCAGCAAAGATACGTAGGTATGTTTCTGGGAAATGTACATATTCATAGGATAAGCTTTTAGAAGTTATGAAGCATAGCAATGTCTTTGCAGAGTTACTAGTAATTATGCTAGTGCTTAAGTTCCCTGGGAAGAGGATAAAATTGATATAAAATCATAGTAAAAGACAAACCCTAGAAATGCCACTCAGTACCAAGGGATGAGCCAGGAGAATAGCCTTTTGCTGTTTCCCTGAAGCTCTCTTTTGCTCCCCACTTGACCTTAAGAAACTTTTTTCCTCCCAACCAGTGCTGTCTCATGTGGACATGGACAGCCAACCTACTTGCTTAGCTTTTTTTCTGTGGTGAAAATGTTGTTTCTACAATAGTTTATTTCACCATAACAAATAATATGCCTACTTTGTTTCTATCTTTTTTTAATTTCTTCAAAATGGAATCTTTTCTCAAACACTATATCCTGATTATATTTTCTCTACCCCTCCCAGATCTTCCACATCTCCTTTCCCCATATCTGTTCCCTTTCTGTCTCTCATTAGTGAAGAATGGGCTTCTAAGAGATAAGACCCAAACATGACAAAATAAAATAAGATGAAACAAAATCTATCATATTGAAGTTGGACACTGCAACCCTACAGGACAATAAAAGTCCCAAAAGAAGGCACAAAAGTCAGAAACTGAATCATTCTCAAAATTAGGTGTCCTGTAAAAATACTAAGCTAATAGCTGTAATGTGTTTGCAGGGAACCTGGTGTTCCCTAGGCTTGCTACTTCAGTCACTGTGAGCTCATGTATTCCTTGCTTAGTTGATACAGATAGCCTTGTTCTCCTGGTGTCCTCTATCCTCTCTGGCTCTCATAATCTTTCTAATTTGTTTTTATTTTCAGATTTCCTAAGCGCTGAGATGAGGGATTTTGATGGAGACTTCCCAGTTAGACATTCTTTTCATGTAATGCCTGCTGTGAATCTCTGAATCTGTTCCCACTTGCTACTTGAGTGCAGGAGAAAATGCAGGCATGACCTTGTGGCCACCCTACTTGGCACACTGTGCCTTTAAACAAGAAACATGGTATACTATACTCCTGAAATCAGAACACTAAATTCTAAAATAGCTTAAGTATCCAGTTGCTGGTATATGGACAAGGCTACACTCTCTACATCTCCTTTAATGTGATTATTCAGCATAGAAACCCTGATGGTATGTTTACTATCCAGTCTAAGGTAATGTGTTAAACAATCACAGTCAATAGAATTCCATGATAAATGTGTTTCTCACATGGAATAAAACAGACATTGTTCCCCTAATCCATATACAGAATGGTTTATCTCCATATCCTTTACTGACCCACAAGCATTGCTGTCTCATTAGGGAGCACCACTATAATAACAGCTCCAGAGGAAACCTCTCTGATAATGACTAGAAAAGGCACTGACTGATACATGAGTATAGCAGAATATTATTAGGAGTCTTTTTATTGATACTTTTCTTTTTAGACCATCGGTGTTTAGTCTTTACTAGGTCTCTGGGCTATCTAGTCTTTGGTTCTTGGTTAGCCAATCACTGTACATGGGTTCCCTCTTGTACAGCGAGCCTTAAGTCAATCCAAATGTTTGTTGGCTACTCCCTCAAGTTTTGTGACATCATTGTTCTAGAATATTTTATAGGCAGGACAGATTGTGAGTCAAAAGTTTGTAGCTGGATTGATTTCCCTGTCCCACCACTAGAAGTCTTGCCTGGCTACAACCCATCAGGCTCCTTATTCCCCACTGTTATGGGTCTTAGCTAGAGTCACCCTTGTAAGATTCCCGGGAGTTACCATTACACTAAATTTCTAGCTTCTCCCCAAGATGACTACCAATTCCAGCTGTTTCTCCCCACATTCTCTTTATACTCCCTTCTCCACCCCATCTCATCCCCCCCATTCCAGTCTTCACCTGCTTCAGTCAGCCTATAAAATCTATTCTATTTCCCCTTCCCAGAGAGATGCATTATTTCCCCCTAGACCTCTCCTCTTTATCTCACTTCATTGGGTCTGCAGATTTTTAACTTGGTTATCATTTACTTAATCGCTAATATCCACTTATAAGCAAATATATACCATATTTATCTTTCTGGGTCTGGGTTACCTCACTCGACATATTTTCTAGTTCTACCCATTTGCCTGCAAATTTAATGATGTCATTTATTTTTTTAATAGCTGAGTAGTACTCCTTTGTGTAAACGTACTCACATTTTCGTTACCCATTATTTTGTTGAGGGATATGTAGGTTGTTTCCAGATTCTGACTATTATGAATAAAACATCAATTTGGTTGAGCAAGTGTTCTTGTGAGAGGATGGAGTGTCCTTTGGATGTACGCCCAGGGGTGGTATAGCTGGATCTTAAGGTAAATTGAGTCCAACGTTTCTGAGGAAGTACCATATTGATTTCCTAAGTGTCTGTACATGTTTGCAGTTCCACTAGCAATGGAGGAGTGTTCCCCTTGTTCCACATCCTAGCTAGTATGAGCTGTCACTTGTGTTATTGATCATAGTTATTCTGACAGGTGTAAGATAGAATCTCAAAGTAGCTTTTGTTTGCATTTCTCTGATGACTGAGAATTTTGAACATGTAATTGTTTCTCAGCTATTAGAGATTCCACTATTGAAAATTCTCTGTTTAGATTTGTACCCTACTTTTTAATTAGATAATTTTTGATATCTAGATTCCTGAGTTTTTATATATATTAGATATTATTTATCTATCAGAAATGCAGTTGAAAAATTCTTTTCCAATTCTGTAAGCTATTATTTTTTTTCTTATTGACAGTGTCTTTTGTCTTAAGAAGCTTTTCAGATTCATGATGTCCCATTTCTTAATTGTTGATCTGAGTACCTGCACTATCAGCTTTCTGTTCAGAACATTGTCTCCTGTGCCAATGTGTTGAAGGATATTCCCCACGTTCTCTTTTGTAAGGCTCAGTGTACCTGGTTTTATGAGGTCTTTGATCTTCTTAGGCTTGAGTTTTGTCCCACCAAAGACAATATTCATGAAATACACCAAGCATTTTTATTCAGCCCACTCTTCTCTCCCTCCCTTCACCTGTATGTTCTTTCACAGCAGCAGCTGCTGGCTCATGCATCTAACAATCAGGTCTACATTTTATATGCATGTATAAACATGAAAGCAACTATAAATTATGCCTTTATATATATTTTTTAAATCTTATAAATGAAGACATACCATATATATGTACAATAAGTATTTCTACAATGAAATTATCTTTTCATTTTGTATTGCCTGTAGATTTATCCATAGTTTGGTAAGTCAGTTTTACCTACTATAAAACTATAATTGAATAAAGAGATCTATTTTATGTGTGAAAATGTATACATATGGTTTTTACTGCTGTGAACATATGTGTAGTTCTTTATCTTTACTACTATAAGTAATGCTAACACAAAGATAGGGCATATATAAAAGAAATAATAAATAGATACATAGATACATAGATTGACTGTTAGGTAGTTATGGATAGAGAGATAAATAAAAGGTAAGTTATTGGTAGATAAGAGATAATGACTTATAGATAATAGATATGTAGAGAAACAGATAGGCAGATGTATGACAGGTAGATAACCTCATGCAAGTGATGCATATTATAATAATTCCTGTAGTGTTCCAGTCATACATTATAATTTTTATACTCATGAATAAAGAAAATCTTGAACTCATAATTTTGTTATAAAGAAATTATACTATATCTGCAACAAGAATACAGTAGAGCAACTGGTAAAGTTCTGTAATAAATGTACTATATCCAAAACACATGTTGTTTTACTAAAACTGAATTCCCTACATCTAACCAATTCTTTGCATAGAGCAGATTTTCATTTTAAATGACAAACTGAATGAAATCATGGAAGGTACAGCAACAGATATTCTCTTCCTATGTGGTAGGCCAGCTATGTCAAATGATAGTTTGGACTTGTTAATGAATTTCTGCCATGGTGTGGGAAATTGAATGAATCACCATGAGCCCAATATGATTTCTGTCAACTGGCTCTTCAAAAGAGAACCTTCACACCTCCAAGGGAAGAGACATTTATTTTTTAATTTTGCAACAGGATTTGAACACACATATAAATTTTTCAAAGTTTTAACTTATAGCTCAGGGGATTATTAAGTCCAAATCCCAGGTAATCTATTACCTAGATGTAAATATAAAATATTTCTATTCATTTGGGGGCAACAAAGGAGGAAAAAGTGAACTCTAAATTGACTCTGATTAATATATTGCTTTTTCAAATCTGTGATTAAAAGAGTGAATGCCCACAAGTCATCATCAAATGAACGGAGGGCAACAGCTGCTAAAAGATTAGAAATAATTTTCCTGCGATTCTCAGTGTGCTGGTGAGTAGCAATGTGGCGGAGGCTGGGAATGAAATTAAATGAAGCTGTACATCAGTGAAGATTTTGTTTTCAGCGGCTATGAACTTTAAGATGATTAACAAGACACAAAGTGTAGATTCCAAGGACTCTTGAGCACTCTAGGGCAGACAGAGTTATGAACAAGCAGAAGGTGGTACAGTTAACATGACAAGTGGGGAGTATGGAGAAGTGGGAAAAGGTCAAGTGCTAATGTAGATTAGAGAAATGCAGTCAGTTACAAAACCCATGGGTACGAAGTGAATGTTTCTCTGATTCCCAGGACTGCACCCACTCTGGTCCACCCTCTCTCTGATGTAGGAGGCACAGTTTAGAGAAAGCATTGGAGGAATCATGCTTGTTAAACATGTGGACTTATTTTCAAGGGAAAGAAATGAAACCTTTTTATCCGAAAGGCTGTAGTGGAGGTTGTCTAACAAGCCGGTGATCTTTTTGCTATTGTATGAAAGCAGCCATACTAAATACCCCCAAACCCTGAGCATTGTTTTGATCTTTATCCTGAGCTTAATTTCTCAGTGAATAGAACCTATACTTATAAAAGAGGTCCCACTTCGCCCCTTCCTAGAATTAAGAACAAAGCACACATTGAAGGAGTTACAGAGATCAAGTGTGGAGCTGAATCAAAAGGATGGACCAACCAGTGACTGCTGCAGGCAGGGATCCATCCCATAATCAGCCACCAAACATAGACACTATTGCATATGCCAGCAAGATAGTGCTGAAAGGGCCCTGATATAGCTGTCTCATGGGAGGCTATTCCAGTGCCTGGCAAACACAGAAGTGGATGCTCCCAGTCAGCTATTAGATGGAACACAGGGTTCCCAAGGAAGGAGCTAGAGAAAGTACCCAAGGAGTGGAAGGGGTCTTCAACCATATAGGTGGAAGAACATGAACTAACTAGTACCTCCAGAGCTCATGTCTCTAGCTGTATATATAGAAGAAGATGGCCTATTTGGCCATCATTGGGAAGAGAGGCCTCTTGGTCGTGCAAACTTTATATGCCCCAGTACAGGGGAACACCAGGGCCAATAGGGGGGAGTGGGTGGGGTGGGTAGGGGAGCAGGGTGGGGAATGGGGGAGGGTTTACGGGATTTTCAGGAGAACAAGTGAAATGTAAATGAAGAAAATATCTAATAAAAAAGGAAAAAAAATAAAAGAGATCCCATGCACTTTGCATCCTCCATCAATAGACTCTCTCCTTATGTTTAGGCTCTTAGACTGAGCACCATTATCAGTCAATAAAACTCATTGTGTCACAGATGCTTTACTACCTTGCTAGGAAGTTTCAATAAAGCCTTGTTGTGATAATTGTCACATGGGAACTTTTTCCCAAAGTTCTACTGTGCTTAATTGTATACAAAAATTAAGTTATGAGGCCAGAGTCGGATCCAGTACCTGCTAAAGTGGTGCTGACCTTAATGTCACTCCTTACTGCATGTAAATCATCTCCCTGCCAGCCACTGTGCTCACATGGGACAGTCTAACATATTGGATGTACATGAAACATAATTCACTATTCACATCTTCCTTCTGAAGTCCCATCTATCCATGAACCACAGCCTGAAACAGGAATGAGTTTAACTCATTTTGGCCTCCCTGAGTGTTTTCATTATGGTGGTCTAATGTGCTGGGTCAGTCAACAAGCCCACTGGGGCTGCCTTAAGCTGTTTCCTCAGACCTGGAATGAGGAAAGAAGAAATTGCTCGGATCTTGTCTTGCTATTAAGGGTTTCAAAAGATGTCAATGAAATGACAGGAAAGATTTTTCCGGTTAGTTATAACACAGAACACCTCTCTCTGCACAGACCTCTACATTTCCAAAGACACTGTTAGCTACTCACCAACCTCTGAGGCATTCTTTTTCAAAGTACATTATTTCTAAATATGTAATGTCTTGACCACCTTCTTCAGAGTCAGCTCAATGGAGATGTCCGGGTTCATTCACTGCCTCAGATGCTTTGAGACTAGACTTCATTCATATCCACTGATGACTCTCTCCAAGGATATTTTCCTATATCTTGTTTGTGAAGAATTTTATCTTTATAAGTGTTTTGGCATACATGTATATTTACATACCATATCTAGAAGCCAGAAAAGGGGTGGAAATCCTTGAAAATTTAGTTGTACATGGATGTGAACTACCACATGTTTGCTGGAACCAAACCTGTGTCCTCTATAAGGGCAAGAATCACTCTTAACTAAGGAATTATCTCTTCAGTCATCCCTCCAGAGAATTCCAGGGCACACCAAATATGTAGAATCAGAGCCTTGAGGAAGGAGCATAGCAGCTGCACAGGACTGTCTCTAAGCGCTCCTGCCAGGCTTAGCTTAAAGTACACTTGCTCATGTATTAGGCTTCTAAGAGGAATATAGATACAGTATATCTTTCATAAGGTTGAGGAAAGCTTTAAAATCTGGTAATCAGGATATTTGCTGAGAGGTAAGTATACATTTTGACATAAATATCTACTGACATGCAGCCAAAGTGTCCATGTAAGTAGTCATGCACTGCCTTTGGAAGAAGATGTCTGTACCTTCAAGAACTAGTATTAATTTTTAAAATATCAGACACTGGGTATTCATAGTTGAATAAATTGGACTGTGTATACTGTGGCTTCTCTAAAGCTCATCCTGTATTCTGAATCAAAAAAATTCTAAGCATCTTCTAGAGCAAAGATGTCATCAGATTGAAGCATGACAGGAAAACTTTTTGGTACTCTGACACCTCTCAGATTTTCTAGTAAAAGTCCAGAGGCTCCTATTTGACACACAAAGTCAGAGTGATGCTTTGACCTTCTGTTTCTACCTAAAATACATCTGTCTGGTACCCATAGCTGGCAGAGCTTGTGGCGAATAGATTTCTCTGTCATATGAAGAGATTCTTTAAATGTGGTGATGATTGAAAAAAAAAGACCTAGGTGGGAATCCTAAATTCTGTCCTCAAAAGGCTAGCTTTCATAAGATTTCAGAAAACAAAGTAAACAATAATTTCTGTGTAGAATTAATGAACAAGTGTTTATTGCTAAAGTTCCCCTTTAAAAGCCTGGAACTGAGGGCTTTTACCCATTGATAGAAAGGTCAGGATGACATGAGTGGTTATATCAGTAAGGGATAAGATAACAAAGATAGCAAATGTCTTCAAACTTCAAAAGGAATGGCAAAAGAATAATGTGAAATTTAATCTCCTATCAAAGAAAGTGAAAGGAAGTCTATATGGTTCAGTAATTTCTTTGGATTCAAATGGACCATAGAGAGAGATCTGAATGTCATAAAGAAAGGGAAAGGCATACAATAAAAATGATACATACCTAAGAGTTCCTTGGTACAGCTGTTGAAGACATTTCCTGGGTCTCAAAGCACAACAGTGTCACTTTACAAATGGGAGTGAAATGGATGGCACTTGTCAATGGGAGAGCATGTGTAATTTAAATAGGTTTTGGAGATCATCGACTATCTAAAACAGAGTTCAAGAAGTTTAAATCTTCTAGTGGCATATTACTGAATCTGTGTGATACCAGTTGGAGCAAATCCCCACAGATAAGCCCACAGTGAGTTTTGAGGTGCAGCGATGATGGAGACGATTAGGTGGAGGTATGCAAGGGGAAGTCTGGGAGAGACTGAGGACTGACTGCCAGGATTCAAGAGAAAGATAAAAGCAGCCTAGACAGTAGATTTCAGTAATCAAATGTTTATAAGATGGGATATACAAATAATTTGCTGTAATCATATGTCTTAATTTTTTTAACTTGAAGGAACACTCACAAGTCATGTGCAGATAAAAAGCTCAAACATCACAAAAGAGAAGACATGGGAGGACAAGATCCTTTCTGAAACTATGGACTATCTAACTATAACCCCAATGACAGGCAGGAAATACCTCCAAGTTATTTGTAAAAGTCTCTTTTATTTCCACTGGTGAACAGATGAGTTGAGAGTTATATCTAAGCTGTGAAAATACACAGCTTGGGTTGAGCCCAGAGCAATTTTTTCCTGTTCTAACTATGCCTGGGCCTGGGTCTGGAAGCTTCTAGCCTTCTTACAATCTAATCTTGTTCGATAACTGATTTAATCTAGCTTCTCTCAGCTTCTGCCTAAATAACTCTGCTTGGTCTCATAAATAACTTTGGCAATATGTTCTAATCTTCCTTTTCATTTTGGCGCATTCTGTCTTTACCCATGTCTAGGTTGTTCTCTTTTTAACCTGTCTCTGTAAATCTGCCACACACATAGCATCACTGCCACCCCTACCACCACCATCACCCACCCACCCACTCACCCACAGATTCATACCATTCATTCTCTCTCTCTCTCTCTCTCTCTCTCTCTCTCTCTCTCTCTCTTTCTCTCTCTCTTGCTCTTCAGTAGTCTCCCTTTTGCTGTAATCATATATGTCTTAATTTTTTATTAAGACATCTATTGCAAGTTGGGCATATCCTATCCCTGGCTTACTCTATCAAATCTTTGGTTTGTTACTTTGTCTGCTCCCCAGTTTTATGTTTCTTTTAATCAGGGATGCTTCCTCCTACAAATTAACCTTACCTTCATTGTTAGGGATTACATATGTGTTCTAGGAGAATGTCTGTATTTCAGGCAGATCATACTATAATCAAGGGCATATCTATATTCTGACAGTATCATATAGATCTAGAAGGCCTTTGGATGTGATCCCTTGCCAGAGCCGCTATGTTGTTGGATTAAAATTCTTCTACAGCTATTGGTCAGGGAAGTACAAGATGTTCCCAAAACAACACATATTATTATTGTTTCCCTTGGTTACCTACCTGAAAATAAAGATAAGATCATGTTGCTGAATATATTGTACACTTCAGTCACAAGATTTAAAGAAATTAACTTGGTACTCACCTTGATGCATTTCCCCTGAGTAGTGCCTCTCAGAGTGTCAGAAGCGGCTATACAAATTGACAAAGGTGAGAATTCCTACCGAGTTGTAAAGCCTGAAAAACATAAGGAATGGGACTAGCAAGATATTCCCAAATATACAATGATGGCACTTGCAATCAATAGTCATATTTGAACTTAAAGTCCACTCAAATGGAGGGAACTCGTGCCAGGTACTGTCAACCTAGTCAGGAATTCATAGCTGAATTGGGCATAGGTCCTAAAAGAGAATGTTCTAGTACCATAATACTGAGGCAATATAATTCCCAACTTCCCTCTAAATACTCTTCCTTATGCTCATAAATCACCAGAGCTCTTGCCTTTCATTAGAGAAGCTTGCTTTTATTTAATTTTATTTATTTATTTATTTATTCATTCATTCATTCATTTATATCAGCACCAGTAGCCAATGGAGCTGTTAGACTGGTTAAAATGAAGAAGTATATTGTTGTACCCAGTCCAAATAGAACTTATCTAACATAGCTCCCAACACCTAAGGCTCAGGAAACATCATGGAAGACTAGTAGAAAAGATTTAGAAGCCTAAAGGCAAAGATAATTGCTGAGAGATAGATTTTTCTGGATGTTTCCACATTCTCTCTCAGCTATACAACTGCCTTTGCAAAACCTCCAAAAGAATAACACATGGAGAAAAATCTCAATTGACTAAACACAAGATAGAGAGTTATAGGCATTGAATGCCTGCTAAGAGAGAAAGAAAGATTTATTTGGGGGGGATTAAGACCCCAATCAAAAGGGGTTAGCCTTAAACACATGCAAATTAGGGTACAAATGACTAGACTAAGTAGGTTGTACACACACATGCACACACACACACATACACACGTACACACACAAACACACATTAGTTTATATGTAAAACGGTAATATAAATAGATATAAAACAGAAATAAATACAGAGGAAGTGTTCTTGCCTTTGAGAAAAGTTGGTTGGGAGATAAAAGAATTGAAGGAGCTGATATAGGAGTCTTCTGAAAGATTCTACCAAAGCCTGACAAATATAGAGGTGGAGGCTCATAGTCAACCATTGAACTGAGTACAGGGTCACCAATGGAGGAGTTAGAGAAAGGACTGAAGGAGCTGAAGAGGTTTGCAACCCCATAAGACAAACAACAATATCAACCAACCAGAACCCCCCCCCCCGAGCTCCCAGTGACTAAACCACTAAACAAAGAGTACATATGGAGGGACCCATGGCTCCAGCCACATATGTAGCAGAGAATGGCTTTGTCGGACATCAGTGGGAGAAGCCCTTGGTCCTATGACTGCTCGATACCCCAACGTATGGGAATGCCAGGATTGGGAAGCAGGAGTAGGTGGGTGGGTGAGGGAACACCATCATAGAAACAGGGGAAGCAGGGAGGGGATAGGGGGATTCCAAATGGGAAAACAGGAAAGGGAATAACATTTGAGATGTAAATAAAAAAAAATATCTAATAAAAATTTTCAAAAAAATTGAAGAAATGCATGAAAAGAACTCATGTACAATGTATTCATAAATAAATTCTTAATTTTTATAAAAATCAAGAAGGACATATCAATAACAATTTCAAGTAATAGGCTGAAGAAATCACTTAAAAATTAAGAGTACCTGTTGCTCTGGCAGAAGACCTGGTTTAATTCCCAATACAAGGTCATTCACAATCATCCGTCACTCCATTTCCAGGGGATCTGATGCTTTCTCTGACTTCTTGGGAATCAGGCATTCAGATGGTACCCAGACTTGCATACAGAGAAAGTATTTATACACATAAAGAAAAATAAATAAATCTCCAAAATAATACAATGCTTCAATTATTGACACATTTATTTAATGGTATAAATAATAGTCACTGCATTCCAAATGTTGTCAAACCAACTGCTTGAAGTGGACCATAACATGCATATGAACATGTACACATATATTCTTTTTTTCTCTTTTTTTTTCAATTTTTTATTAGATATTTTCTTAATTTACATTTCAATTGCTATCCCAAAAGTTCCCTCCCCCTCTCCCTGCCCTGCTCTCCTGCCCACCCACTCCCATTTCTTGGCCTTGGTGTTCCCCTCTATTGGGGCATATAAAGATTGCAATACCAAGGGGCCTCTCCTTCCAATGATCTTAATGTCATTTTCATACATCTACAAAACTGCATGTAAAAGAAACTTTTACTCATTAGATACAATTATCTCAGAGATTTACTGCTGAACAAGCTCACACTTTCCAGCTTTTTCTGACCTCTGGTTGGCTGTTTCAACTCAGCTGTTCTGCCCAAACTCATCTCCAAACCGACTGACTCAAACTGGCTTCTTGCTGAATTGCTAGGCTTAGTCTTGCAGCCTCAAATTAACTCTGCCAATTTCTTCTAATCTTCTAGCTCATTCTTATCCTCTGGCCCATTTTATCTTTACCTGTGTTTCTGTAAAACTGTCCTAATAAAACTGTGTTCCCCAACTTCTCTTAAATATCCTCTCTTTCCTGTGCTGTTCTTGTTAGTGTTGGGAGTATTCTATCGCTGATTCAGTCTGTCAACTCTTTCTCTGATTCATCACTTTGTCTGTCTCTCAATTAGACATTGTTGTTTGAGATTAAAGGTTTCTATTCCAACCAGAGAGATTAAGGTGTGTGTGTAATGTATGCATTCCAGTTGTATCATATTTTTATGTGATTTTTTTTTGCCAGAGCATCCATGTTACTGGATTAAAATCCCTCTGTATCAACATACTCATATCGCATTCATATGTAATGTGTGCTCTCACTTTAGTAATTTAATATATCCAAAAATTAGTGATATATTTCATGTTGTCTATGGACTGGAAAAATCAAATACTTTTACAAATTCTGTCATTTTGCTTATTATTGTGATGGGAGCATGAATAAGGAAGCCAGAGGACAACTTTCCAGCAGTCAATTCTCTCTGCCTTCCATGGTGGATCCTAGAGGTGAAGGTCATCAGGCATGTGTAGAGGTGAAGGTCATCAGGCATGTGTAGAGGTGAAGGTCATCAGGCATGTGTAGAGGTGAAGGTCATCAGGCATGTGTAGAGGTGAAGGTCATCAGGCATGTGTAGAGGTGAAGGTCATCAGGCATGTGTAGAGGTGAAGGTCATCAGGCATNTTCTCTTAAATATCCTCTCTTTCCTGTGCTGTTCTTGTTAGTGTTGGGAGTATTCTATCACTGATTCAGTCTGTCAACTCTTTCTCTGATTCATCACTTTGTCTGTCTCTCAATTAGACATTGTTGTTTGAGATTAAAGGTTTCTATTCCAACCAGAGAGATTAAGGTGTGTGTGTAATGTATGCATCCCAGTTGTATCATATTTTTATGTGATTTTTTTTTTGCCAGAGCATCCATGTTACTGGATTAAAATCCCTCTGTATCAACATACTCATATTGCATTTATATGTAATGTGTGCTCTCACTTTAGTAATTTAATATATCCAAAAATTAGTGATATATTTCATGTTGTCTATGGACTGGAAAAATCAAATACTTTTACAAATTCTGTCATTTTGCTTATTATTGTGATGGGAGCATGAATAGGGAAGCCAGAGGACAACTTTCCAGCAGTCAATTCTCTCTACCTTCCATGGTGGATCCTAGAGGTGAAGGTCATCAGGCATGTGTAGAGGTGAAGGTCATCAGGCATGTGTAGAGGTGAAGGTCATCAGGCATGTGTAGAGGTGAAGGTCATCAGGCATGTGTAGAGGTGAAGGTCATCAGGCATGTGTAGAGGTGAAGGTCATCAGGCATGTGCAGCAGAAGCTTTTGCCTACTGAGACATCTAGCCAGCTTGAAAATGTGATTGTTAATAAGAGCTCATTACCTGTGATTTTAAAATCTTATGAGAAAACAACAAGCCCAAGCAATTGTGCCTTGTCTGCTATGTTTCATAGCACAACAGAACTGGCCCACTGTACAGAGAGAAGGTCGTCTGCAAAGCCTCTGAGTTTATCATTCGCCTCTGAACGTAATGCCCCCATACTTCATCCAAATTACAATCAACAGCCTGCAAAATATAGTCTACAAAAAATACCAAGTTACAAGCCAGAACTGTATAGTAAAACACTCTACAAAAAAATAAACCAAGGCAGAAAATATATTATGAATATAGAAAAAGATTAATACAAAGATACAAACTATAAATGTGTTCTAGTTAATATCTTTGTGCCCCCATAAATAACAAAGAAAAGTAGACTCAACAAAATAAGTAAAAATATTTGGTAAATTATTAGGTTTAAGAATACAATCAGAAAGAAGCAAATTGAATGTAATGAAGGATATGAAGATTGAAATGCAAAAATCGGAATTTAAATCCCCATTGGGGGAGGAAAAAAAAGAGTATGCTTGGAATAGTCAACTTCACGAGCCTAGAGTACATTAAGTGGTTTTCTGTTCTTGGGATAAAAATTTACATGTAATTTTGTATGGTAGAAGCCCATGAAAATTGGTGGGTCACAAACATTTTACACCCAAGGGTCATGTGTCAGATGAGACTGATTGAAGACAGTGGGAAGCAAAGGTCAGTTTATTCTGTCTTAAGGTCAATATTGGGACAGAGATTTCTTGGTATAGCCCAAGTCTGCCCTCTACCATCACAGATAATTTTGACAAGGATTTTGTATACGGACCATATAATATTGCTGACTTTTGTCCTGCATCCTCTGCTTTATCAAAACCTCCTAAATATTCAGTGAGAGTAATTTCTGTTCAATTATTTGCAAGAAATCAGCACTTAGACATACGGCTCTGCCACAGAACTTGGACCTTATATCATTTAAGTAACGGCAGTTACAACATTATTCCTCTATAAATGAATATCTGGGAAATGTCATTGAGGCAGGCTTACCTAATGAAAGAGATGAGGAATTTTGGTATGGAGTACCATAGAGAAGAAGTCTAGACATTAAAAATACTTCTAATGTCAAGAAATGAAAAGGTTGTTCTCTTGCCAATGTGTCAAATACTGACAAGAAACCAAAGAGAAAAATAACTGAATTAGTGACATACTCTTAGACCAGTCAGCCAGCAACAATCTTACTCCTTGTTTTGCTTGCAGGAGTTAGCCAATCAGAGACAGGCCAAGCCTTCATTAAAAAAGCCATTCATTGAGTGTCCCATTCTGGGTACTCTAACTTTGGCTCAGCAATGCTAGTCTTTAAATATACTAACAAAAGTAGAATCAATTTCTGGACAATATACTTCACAAATTCTCCTGTAAGATCAGTTCTAGCTTTATTGACAAGTTCAGTTCTTTATGAACAATATGGAGGGTCATTTTGCTTTCTTTAGATTCCAATGTGTTGTTTAAAAGTTCTCAACAAGAAGGTTAGAGAACTAGGCCAGTAGATAAAGCACTTTATATGCATTCATGAGAAGCTATGGTGGCACGTGATTGCAGTCCCAGGTCTCTAGTAAAAGAAACATGAGGATCTGTTGAAGCTCACTGGTGAGCTATCCTAGCATACTTGTCCAGTTTCATGCCAGTGAGAGATCCTGTCTCAAAATACAAGGCAGACAGCATATTTAGAAATGATGTCTAAGGTTATCCCCTAGCCTCCACATATGAACACACACACACACACATTTACACATTTTACACACACACACACAGAGTTCTCAATCATTCCAACAGCTTGACACATGTACATTGTTGTATATTCATGTAGACTTAAGAGGGACAGGCACAGTGGAAAGCAGTTAAGAGGTTAGTGTTTTTCAAATCTTGATCAACTGTCAATTCTTACTCTGTTTACACATATATGTAAACTCTTAAATGCCAAGACCTATGTGGAAGTTTTGTGATGCAATTTTAGACGGTGGATATTTACTAAGTGAGGAACATGTCTTCTCTACTGATTCTAATAACAATGGTTTTCTGGTATACAAAATGAAAAGTGAAGGTCTGTTTGAACAATAAGCAATTGTTATTTAGTATTGGAGCATGAAAATCAGATAGATGTAAGCCAAAACAAAATGACAGAAAGCTTAAAAGATAAAAAATTTTCTTCAAATATCTCCAAGGCAGTGAAAAAAATATTTTTACTACAAGAAACTCAGGAGAAAACTATCACAGAATAAGTTGCAGTGTCTTCCCATTCTGTCTATCAGCTCAGTGAACGTTGTGAGCATAACGTTACTGTAAGTACTTCCAGATTCCCAAAATGCAAGCAAACTTTCAAATGCCAAGATCAAATCTACTGCAATAACAAAGAAATGTTAAGAGCTCTGCTTGCTGCTACAGAGATTATGAGGATCTAAATGTCTCGCCTTTTCATGATTGCCTGATTGCCAGTAATCAGGGATAAAATCCTGCTTCATGCACAGTGTTATTTTATAAGAAGGCTAGTGTATAAGGCTGCCAAGCAAAATCGAAACAAGAAATAAAAAGAGCATTTTATAGCAATTTCTGTAAGTAAAGAGTTAATAAAATCTTGTACAGGTTTAGTGGAGATAATACACGTATAAATAATGCTTACTCAGAATTAAAGTAAAGCATAAGTGAATCTATCAAACCTATTGACTGTTCTCTCTCTCTCTCTCTCTCTCTCTCTCTCTCTCTCTCTCTCTCTCTCTCTCTCTCTCTCTCTTTCTCCTCTCTCCTTTCTCCCTCCCTGCTTCCCTCCCTCCTTCTTTCTCAGTAAGTGTGTGTACATAATAGGAACAGAGATCAACACTAGAAGTCTTCTTCAATTGCTTTCTACCTAATCTTGGAGGCAAGATCTCTCAGTGATCCTAAGGCTCACTGGCACGATATGAGCTGGTTAACAAGCCTGAGTGAGTGATACTCCTGCCTCTGACTTCCTAGTACAGGGTTTGTACATGTGCAAGGTGTCAAGACAGTTAAACTCAGATACTCAGTATTGCACAAGCACTTTACCAACTAAGAAATGCCCCAACCTCCACAATCTTCTGAAAAATGTTTTATTAGCATATATTAGCATATGTAACAGTGGATTTATTATGACAGTTTTATATGTTTATAAAGTATTTTAATCATCTTCATGCCATATAACCTTCTCTTATCTCCCTCCATTACTGCTAAAAGAGACCAAACCTACTCCATCTGGAACTGGCCTCCATCTCAAAGAAAAGAAAAAAGCCTGAGGACTTGACCTGCAGCAGGACTCAAGCTGCATTCACCAGAAAGTACCTCCTGGCTTGTCCTTGGCCAGAATTACTCCATAGCTACTTCCTAGTAACAGTTAATCAAAGTATAGTCTGATTGTTTCAGATGTACTTTCAGACCGTTTGTGATTGTATATGGCTTTGCTTCAGATCACCCAGCTATTGGCTTATAGTCATCCTATTAGATGTTTACCATACTGGACACCCCTTCCCTCACCCCTTCACTTGCTCTTATTTTCCTATAAAACCTTGTCCTGCTAAGGATTCTGGGCCACTGCATGTTTTCTTCCTGTTCCCCTGAGTCAGGGGTGGGTTGGAGGAGAACCCAAGCCCGAGTTTGTAATAAAGAGACACTAATGCTATTATGGCTCCTTGGTGGTCTTTGGGATTCACTAACAGTTCCTGGCACAACAGTTAATCTCTTTCCTCTTCGAAACTATCATTTCCTTCTACATTTAAGTATATTTTTTTTTCTGTGTGCATGTGGCCCAATGAGTTTCATTTGAGCTGTTTACAAGAGCATTTGTGAAACATTATTTTCAGTAGCATGTGCATCACTGGCTACTATTACATGAGAAAAATGTATTTTCCTCTCCCAGAACCCTTTAACTGCGATTAAATCCTCAGGTAGTTTGGGTCCACTTGAAAACTCTCTCTCCTAATGACTAAGTATTGATAGACCAAATTTTCTGAAGAACTTGTATTCCAGATTCCTTTTAACATTACTCAGACCACATCTGTATCCTCACTACTCATTTATGAACTAGTATAGAGTCATGAAGTACTTGTGCCCACAGATAAGCACTAGGGAAACCAGGAATGTTAATTACACAGGGGTGGCTCTTCAAAGAGGTGTATAATCAGTTTTCCACTCAGAAAGCTGGGAATGGACATGATTAATTGCTTGGTGACCTATGCACTCTCTCTAGGGTCGTGCCCCACGTGCCCCACTGCTAGACTCTTACAAACAACCCTTAAGCTTTATTGGACACACAGAATTGTGTTACAACACTTAACTTTTTTTTCCAAATTCTACTGTACTCAAATATGCCTAAAACAAACCATCCAGTGTCAAACACCAGGTACTGATCCATATTAAAGGAGATTTCCTCCTTTCCTCATGACGATTAACACTCTTTTTGCAGAATTCACACCCCCTCCACACCGCCACTGCTGGCAAAGTGGCAATTGTGAAATTACTCTCTTATGTCAGCCCTGTTCCAGGGGAAGAATGAAAGGATATCTATAGTTTTGGTTCCATCTAGTATTCTTGCAGCACTCTCAAATTGAAAAACATGCTGTTGTTTTTCAAGAAATGTATTTTTGAAAGAACCACTGGTTTGTTTTTAACTATTGAAGGCAAACTCTGATTCTAGAAACCCAAAACATTCTTTTAGCTTTTAAAATAATACACCCATGCCAGGAAGCCTACTTGTTCCTTTGTGATAGATTGAATGCCTCTTCAACAAAACAATTATATAAATGTAAAGGCAAGTAAACAATGTTTTTGAAGTACTCTGTTTATATAAAGAATGTGCAAGGTAAAATAAATATTGTTTAAAAATGCATCCCTTCATATGTCAAGGTTGTTAGTAGTGGGTATAGTGCTAGCTATGAATAGAACAAAATTATATTTGAAAAGAATAATTATTTACCATGATCATCTTTTGAAATGGATTTCATCTCCTGAATTCAATCATTTTATATAGCTGGGATTAAACATTCCAGCCTGGAAACAAATGAACTCATGATGTATATTGTTTTATAAGGAAAGTCATAAAACTTAACAATAATACTCTATTATAAGCAAAAAATTAATTTATTAGTGAAGAAATGTCCTCATGAATAAAAGAAAAATATAGTATGCTAAAAATATAGCTTTACATATTTTACCATAGCTAACGTGAGGTTTTCCAGAGTGTTAAACACCATTTTGGTGGGTGCTCAGTCACTAGCTCAGTTTTTCTCATTGATGAATGTTGAGTAAACAAATGAATTACATTGTAAGACACCTAGAAGCTAAGTGACAATGCAAATCAATAAATTTCTTAGCAAAATCTGTAAAACATGGAACCAAAGAGCCAGAGTGCTACATCCACTCCAGTAGTGACCCGCCTGACAGGCTGAAAAGCCTGGGCGAGGTCCCAAGGCAAAAAGTTCACGGAAACTTAGTCTCCTGGAACCGTGGCATCCTGTATAACAAATGCTCCAATTTCCTGGCTTTAGTTGGTAAACAGATCTGTGTGCTTTCCCTTAATATTGCTTTATTATAAGTGCTCCTAAGGCTTGATTTTTTGACATATAGCTAAGTTAGATTCTAGGCAGTCCTTGATCTGACCTTGGTCATGGATAGCTAAGTCACTTCCCTACACAGAAATTTACCATTTTCTAGGAAGAAAGAAGTTTGTGACCTAAGGAGGAACCAGAGTAGTGACTTAGAACTATAGCTAGCTGAGTTACACCCATATACAAGTATTTACAATGGCCTGGGGGGAAGGTGGACTCTGGCAAGGGCTCGAAGCCCTTGTCCCTGGCTTCTAAGTTTAAGCTGACCTTAGCTGGAGTTGGTTTTGATCCCAGTTGTTAAAATTGAATTTTATCCCAGTTGGTTCCTGCCAGTCCTTCTGTGTTTCCATTCCTCTGTTTTGTGTAAGAATCCATTAACCTCATTGTACCTTGCCAGTGTGTCACCTAACTTCCCTATTTTCTTCAGTATTAAAAGTCTAATGCTCACTGTGACGAATTACATTCAGATCCACACTCCCTTGTGTCGAGTCTGTTTGTCACCCTACTTTTGCCGACTCTTTGCCCACCTGTAACCGAACCCGAGTTTTGCCAGTGGATCGAGGACCCAAGTGAGGTCTGTCTGTGGCATCAAGAAATGAAGTTAATGAAATAATTAAATATAATTTATATGTTTATAATTTATTTAAGAAAGGCAATTAAATATTTTCTCTTAAAAATGCCCATGTGATATTCTTTCTTTCATCTCAACTGACATATTTACAAGCCACTAGAAGTGATCCATCCACACTGAATTGGCCTTTTGTATGGTTGTTAAATTTCAAAATGTATCAATAAGCTGGGCATGGCTTATTGGCTGAGTATTGATGGTTTTACTTAACATACCACCATCTCAATAGAGCTGACCTCATTCAAAAGCCAAGGGTTTAAGTATTGATTCAGATAATGTATCCTAAGTGTGGGAAAAACCTTCCTGGGAAAATTAAATTGAATCTCCTATATTACAGTAGAGGCTTAGACAAGAAACTAGTATTCCCATGGCTGTTATCTAGGCCATAGCTAGAGAGAAAAACACATACATGTGCCAACATGAAAGCAAATGCATGAAGCAAAATCTGACAGAAAGGGAGAAGCCATTCAAAAATAATGTTTGCAGATTTCAATATTGCACTTCTAATAATACATAGAATCTATAGACAAATTATCATCAAGGAAACAAAACTTAAACAAAAAAAATTGACCAAATACCTACCTACTTATCTACCCACCTACCTACCCAACACCCAGGCAATAAAAGCATATTCTGAGTGTGGTGATACATACCATTTGGGAAGCTGAAACATAATATAAATTCAAAGCCATCCTGAGTTATATAATGATTTTTTTTAAAGAAAAGAAAAAGAATAGAAAGAAGAAAACAAGAAGAGAGGAGGTAGAGAAGAAGAGGAAAAACAGGATTTAAGATGATAGCTATGGTGGGCCTCTCCCAGCCAGAACACCCGCCACCCTGCCATCTTTCCTCTGAGCCCAGCGGACACAGCTAGGGCCTGTCCTGCGCATCACACACCCCAGGACTTTAAGATCAATCACATCGGGGTTACGCGTGAGTGCAGTGCAGAGGTGGTGTTGGAAGCAGTGGGTCAGCAGTTGCCCCCAGGGGCAGGATCCCAGAACTCCGCCCCACCGGAGGCTGGGCCTCTCCCAGCCAGAGCACCCTCCACCCCACCATTTTCCTCTGAGCCCAGCAACTCCAGGACTTTAAGATCACATCAGGAGCTCAAGGCTCGGGCCTCAGGTGCTGTGCACTCTCTTAGGATCCTCCAGGACCCTCCAAGCTATCTGAGGACCTCAAGTGAGCAGGGGGACAAAGCCTCTGTTCTAGCCCAATCTCATGTAACCTAAGACACCAGTGGCTAGATTGATAGTGGCCCAGGGCAGAACAGCCCCTCCCTTCTGGTCTGGTCCTGGCAGCCCAGCACCAGCTCAGGTCTCCGGCCACAGGTGCTGTGCACTCTCCTAGGCTCTTTTGGGACTCCCCAAGCTAAATTGGGAACTGAGGTGAGCAGGGGAACACAGCCTCTGTTCCGGCCCAATCTCTTGGACCTTGAGACATCAGCCAGGAGACTGATAAAGGCCCAGGGCAGAACAGCGGGTCCTTTCTGGTCTGCACCAATGCCAGGTCTCTTCCAGCAGAGATGGCAGCAGGCAAATGCAAGAACAGAAACAACAGAATCCAAGGGTACTTGGCATCACCAGACCCAAACTCACCCACCACATCAAGTCCTAGATACAACAGCACACCAGAAAAGCAGGACATGGATATAAAATCACTGGTCATGATGATGATGGAGGACTATAAGAAGGAAACACAGGAAAACAAAGATAAACAACTAGAAGCATTTAAAGAGGAAAAACTTAGAGAG
>CACVCL010022408.1:0-41155 GCA_902729485.2 Mus minutoides | reverse complement strand
AGGGTCTTACAGGAGGTGAGGCTACCTAAATTAATGAAGAGATTCCTTAAGAATCTTGGCTAAAGATATATGAATGAGTATTCCTATGAATGAGTACAGAGATATAGTGCATATGAATGCAATGGAATATCATTCAGTCTCACACATGTACATATGAGGATACGTGTGTGTGTGTGTGTGTGTGTGTGTGTGTGTGTGTAGGACAGTGGGCAACCTTGGATGTCATTCCTTAGGCACTGTCTCCCCCTACACCAAGTCAATGTCTCTTACTGGCCTAGAACTAAGTAGGCTAGGCTGGCTAGCCAGAAAACTTCAGAGATCCACCTGTCTCCCTTACTTCAGAGCTAGGATTAATGTGGCCCCAGGATTACTGGCTTTTTAAAAATATGGGGTCTAAGGATCAAACTTGAGTTCTTGTGCTTGCACGGTGAACACTTGACTGCCTGAATATCTCCTCAGATGTGTTTCTTCATCTTCTAAGAAGAGATAACAACTAGCTTGCAGCATCATTGAGAAATCAGAGTGGCAGGATACTTGAGTAGCTACCTTCTCCAAGGGCACAGTCCACTAGGTATATATATTAGAACTAGCTATGACCAGCTTGAGCCAACCCTTTGCACTGCAATTCATTCATAGCTCCAAGTGCCTGTGGAGTGAGAGGAACACTCTATGTGTTCAAGCCCTGGACTTGGTGGATGGGGAACTCTTGTAAGGACGAGGGACAGTGGGAGGGACTTATAGTGCATGCAGAGGAGAGGGAAGTCAGCCTGTGGTCAGGACCAAAGGGCAGCCACCAAGAATGCCTGGACCCAGCCCCAGAGCAGCTGCTTCAGGGGAAGTGGTTTTCCTGTGGCACTGAGAGGCTAGAGTGGATGGTCTTGAGGGTTGGAAGGATGACATCAGGAAGGTTGGGGTGAATGAAGAAAAGACACCCATTCTAAAGTAATGAGAAAGATCTGAGGAGAAAGCCATGTACTTTGAGGCCATCTATGCAGCTACAACTGGTGACCTGTAAGAAAGATACTGAGTAGCTGGGTGGTGGTGGTGCACGCCTTGAATCCCAGCACTTGGGAGACAGAGACAGATGAATCTCTGTGAGTTCGAGGGCAGCCTGATCTACAGAGCTGTAGTTCTAAGACAGCCAGGGCTAGACAGAGAAATCCTGTCTCAAAAAATCCAAACCAAACTAAATTAAACCAAACCAAACCAACCAAGCAAGAAAGACAGACAGACAGAAACTGAGTAGCTTTTCTGGGGGAAAGAAGGCTGATCCTTTAGCACACCTATAGTATAGTCACAGGAAATGGGACCTTACAGGTCCTTAACTCCACTTGGCTGAGGACCTCAGAACTGCACTGGATGAGACCATTGTGCAATCTTAGAGGGACTTAATCTGTAGGATCTTCCAAAGAAGATGGAGGTCAGGCCTGTAGTCTGGCTTATTTCTTGTCAGCCCAGAGACCTTCCTGCTCTGGCCTCAGGCCTGGATGTGACAAGAGATAAACAAGAGTTGAGGGGTTCAGTTAGAACCCCGGAAGTAGAGATAAAGTATGTTGTTTGTGGGTCTAGAGTTCCAGAGTGTATTAAAAAAAAAACAAACAAAATAAAACTCTGTTGTATATTTAGTATCAGTGACAGGAGTACATTCTAGAAAATGAAGTGTAAGGTAATTCTGTCATATGTATATTTACATGAACATAGATATATATCATATGATATAGATACTCAGGCTACATGGTACAGCCAATTGCTCCTAAGTAATATATATGTACTGAATATTTCTGTATTGAATACATTAGGTAATATATAATAATAAGTATTTTATGTGTTTACACATACTGAATATTCCAGGCAAAATGAAATTTCTGCTCTGTCATAATCTTATAAGGACACCACCATATATGTGGCCTGTTGTGACACAAACATCATCATGTGGTACATGAATATCTCAGCAAAGTGGTGTTGATCAGCCTCTGAGCTCTCTATTACCATTTTATAAACACCCATCTATTCATTTACACTTCCATCTCTGCCAGGGGACAATTCTGTATTCCTCAAGCACTGTCCACTTTCAGTTATGTCACCTCTCTTTGGATGGGTAGAAGAGAAAATGGATCTCTCCTGGAGCAACAGCATGGCCAACTGGGCTGTCCATCTTGGATGGGGTATGAGAAACTGGTGGGCAGAGGAAGAGGCTGTAGAGCAGAGAAGGGTGTGGGAGGCTGGAGGGCAAAAGAGAGACTGGGGCAGAGGGAATGAGAGACCAAAAGGCAGCAATAAGAAGAGCAAAAGTTGCAGAGAATGAGAACACTGGGAGCGTAGTCAAGAGAATGTAGGGACCGAAGTGGGAAAGTGAGGTTGCACTGTGGGCACTGGGAGAGGACAGAAGTGGCAGTTAGGAGAAGCTGAAGGAGAGAGGTAACAGACATTAAAGTAGAAATGGAAGGAGAGTTTGGAGGGTGAGCAGCGGGAGAGAAATTGACCACTGGGGGATAAAGGAAGGAAGAAGAGGAGGACAAAGGGCAGAGGTAGGGGAAATGCACAGCGAGGGAGAACTAGTGTATGAAGGTTGATGAAGACAAATGTTTGCTCCCCATCAATATTCTCTTCCTCATGAAGAGGTACTATAGAATTTACTCTCCGTAAATGTAAGAATATTTATTAGATATATTTAAGAAGCATATTATCTGTAAGATGAATTTATATGTATTGAATATGTTCAAGAACCATATACTCAACAGGACACCCTATCCTTAGCTTTTCAAAGTACTGTTGAGCAGTTAAAGTAGCCAACTAAGATGCCCTCAAGATTTCAAGGTTTGTTAGAGTTGTCCCACGTAGGACTAGCTTATGGAACAAAGCCATTCTGTTCCATCTGGGTTCTCAACTGGGAAACACTGAGTGCCTGACACTCAGGATAATCCCATCTGCACAGGTTCCTGACCTGAATACCTATACAGAACTCATGTGGGAATAATGGGGGATGGGCAATAGTGGAATGTATTAAAGCAGGTTAGCACTGACCATTACTCCATCGTACATTAGGAAGGGGTGCTGGAAGTGACTGGCTGGCCTTCACGGTGGCTGTTATTCATGGAAACACTGTAGCACTTTTCTAAGAACAGAGGAATAACCTTATCTTCTTAGCTAACACTTCCCTTAAGGTTTCTTGTCTACCTTTAACCAAAAGGGACTTTAAAGATACACTGGCCACAGAATGAGGAAGTAGCTCTGGACTGTGCAAGACAAAGTATGGAGTAACTTTGCATCAACAGGAACTTTCTCAAAGGCTGTTTTCTTTTTCTTTTTTTAAGTCTCTTTTTGCATCCAGCCATAAAACAGCAGTTCACTTGAGCTGTGGTTCCCTCCCCACAATGGAAATATATATGCAAATCTCTCCTGAAATTTGCCTCTGTGGTTCTTGCTAAGGTGTTTAATTAATGTCACCTGAATGACTTTTCAGTTTGGGAGGCAGGACAGAAAGGCAAATGATGAATAGGACAGGCCTCTTACTTCCTGTCCAGTCATTTATGATGGCCACATTGCCATTCTCCTCCTAGAGGAAATGACACATAAGGTGTCCTGTTCTGCACCTAGCCTGAACCCACTGGTAGCTAGATTTGTGGAGAAGGCCCCCCCTGCAGTCCATTTATAAAGAGGAAGCAATCTGTCTTTTCTCCTTCCCTCTGTATGCTGGGAGAAGCCCCAGAGAGTGAAAATGAACACAAGTGCTTTGGAGGTTGCACAGGGTGTCAGCATCCCACACAGATGCCATGCTTGGTCTCCGGCCAGGTCAGGTGAAACGGAGCAAAAGATGCCATTCTGAGGTCAACACCTAAGCTTGCTTGTTCAAACCTGGTTAGAAGCTTGCTAATCAGGGCCAAGTACCAGGTCCCAGGTAATCAAGCATTGTGCTTAGAGTTTGGGACCCAGAAAAGGGCTTAACTATCATTTCCTTGGTTTAGGCTGAACAGATCTGCTGAAGTGAACTTTCCCCAGGAACTATCCAGTGGAGGCATATGAAATTGTCATTGTGCTTATAACAAATGGTGAATTCTAAGCAAGTTCACGTGGGTCCACTCAATAGTAAACTAAATGATAAGAAGGCAGCCTGGTAAAATCAAACCTAAGCCTAGTTTAGGATCTGGAGGTAGTAGAAGGAAGAACTCCCCAACCCCACCCCAAGGATCTGCAGTGTGCCTGTCTATTACAGATTCACTTACTGGTCAAGTCTGATGTACTAGGCACTTAGTGGGTCGCTGAAAACCATGCCCTGACTGTGTTAAAGGAAAGCCATGGGGCTAGACTTTACACACTAGCAGCATCTGAGCTGAAATGGCCTCCCACAGCGCCTGTGTGGTATGGCAGATGCAAAACACTCTGGCTGCCAGACTCCAAAGTCTGTATTCTGAGGGAAGAAAGGAAATCTTTCTTCCTTTTTTCCTTCAGAAGTTAATACTCAGGGAGGAAGTGTCACCTCGCATGCACCCTGCTGACAGTCTTTCCAAAGGCTGCTCGGCCAGACCTTCCTTCCTTGAAATTCCTCCACTGGGGCTGGGTGCAGGAAATGTAGGGTACCTAAGTGTGTGGGGCAGCTCCTGGACTCATTCCTAGCCCCCAAATGGGACTGGGCTCTCCCATGACTCATAGGTAAGATTGGACCTAACCAATTTTCAGTTTGGTAAACGGAGGTCCACAGTAGGGACAGAAGAGTGATTAAGCCCAAATTGACTCCCGACCCTGGATCTCTGACTTACCCTGGACTTACACTGTCTACACAAAATGGATAGCTGTCGAACAGGGCTTTCTATGCTTTGCAGCGGAACTGGACTCTGGGGCACTGGGACCTCAGAACTCCCGAGTGAAGGGGCCTCTCACAAATTCTGAGTCCTGTTAGTGAAAGTTTGTGCCTTCTCTCACATAAGAGGTCAGCCACATCAGTCCCCCACACTGGAAGTCATTTGTCCCTTAAGATACCCGAGTCATCAGGAAGCCTAGGGTGCCTCACTTGTGCACTGCCCTGACTCTGGCGCTGCGCCAGATCCCCAGATGCGCTCACACAGGGTCTCCGGCGCTCTGGGACAGACAGTCCTCAGGTGCCTGCCTGTCCTGCCCCGCCGCCCGCCCGCCCTTTGCTGCCAGCCGTCGGTCCCAAGCGCGCATCCTCACCGCGCCACGTTCGAAGTCATTGTAGAATGCCTTGTCCAGCAGATGCTTCTCGCTGCAGCCCGCAGAGCCAATGAGGCTGAGGTAGATATAGTCGTCGGTGCCCGCGAACCACTGGCTGCCGGTGGCCACGGTGACCGTGTAGGAGGGCATGGCTCCGGGCAGTGAGTGCTACTGGCGTGGGCGCAGGAGCCCGCGAAGCTCGGCGTGGCAGCCCACCAACTTCTTGACCCTGTCACTCGCGCAGCTCCCTGCCACAGTGGCCAGCAGCGGGCCAGCCTCGCGCTTGGGTCCAGCCCCGCCCTGGGACCGGCCCTGCCTTCTGGCGCTGGCTCCGCCCCTGTCTCTGGCCAGTCCCGGACACAGCACCTTCCAACTCATCCTTCTCTACTGTGCCACTGGCGGGACAGTAATCTCTGATAGGCGGAGGCCTTTGTTCCTGTGCCCCTTCTCTACCTAGCTTTTATCCCTCATTCATTTTTGCTTTCATTAGTCAGTTAATCTCATATTACTTTATGGCTTCCTGCCTGCTTCAGTCAGCTCAAGAACTGTCAGCTCAAGAACTACCTGTGTCCTCATTCAGTTACAACACACAGTGTATGCAATGGTTACACTCAGAGCAGGGGTTCTGAAGCCCACAAGGAGAGCGCCTGCAGCTGATGCCGCAGTGGACCCCATGGAAACTTGAGTGTTGGTTTCTTTACAAAATGAGTAAACCTTCTCTCTCTGGGCAAGGTATTGGTGTGTGTGTGGGGGGCGGGGCAAACTGGGGGAAATGGTTAGTGGTACTGGGAATCAGCCTTAGAAAGTAGTGGCCTGAGTGGGCAACTCCTAATCTGCGCCTGTGGGCCTGTCTGGAACTTTAATGGCATGCTTGCTGAGATCGGGCTTGTAATGGGAAAGGAGTTTGTCTTGTCCAGAGATGGCTTAAGGATTGGTCAAGACTGAGAGTCTTAGGGAAAAGAGTGGGAGCCTCTTCAGTGATAGCCTAACTGTGCGTTTTGGTTAAAGGTAGTGCACACCTTTAATTGCAGCTCTCGGGAGGCAGAGGCAGGTGGATTTCTGAGTTCGAGGCCAGCCTGGTCTACAAAGTGAGTTCCAGGACAGCCAAGGCTATACAGAGAAACCTTGTCTCGAGAAAAAAAGAAAGAAAGAAAGAAAGAAAGAAAGAAAGAAAGAAAGAAAGAAACCTTAAGGAGAGTAATTGCTGAAAGGTGAGGAAGGCTATCCCACTGTGCTCAGAAAAGCACAACACTGTTGCCACAGAGAGAAGGGAAAACAGCTGGTCACTAGAAGATAGGTGGTCAATATACCGTCCTTATTTTACAGTGGAACCATGGGCAGTATTAATTTGTCTGTAATGAATTGTGCTACTAGTTCTTGGTTATTCCTTTCAGTTCCGTTCTTCCTGCCTTCTGGTTGATTGGATGGGGCTCACCTAGCAAGTGAGATAATGTATAACAATTAAATCGACAAAATCCTTTGATAATACCCTGCTCATGTTGGATGGAATGAGTACATTCTATATATTGGTCATGCCACAGTCTAAGTGAGCTCTCTTCTGAGAGTTTGTATCTTCTTATTTCCACAGATCCTTGGCACATTCCCTTCCCTTCTGGGTGGTTTCTCCTGTCTTCCTTCTGTACCTCTAGATCTTGTGCAAACTCCTTTCCAGATACTGCTCCTTCTGTGACTCCGTTTGCCTCTCTTTTACTGCTACTCCATCACCGCTGCTCACACTTACTGCCACATTGTCATTCTGTCCCAACAGGATCTGCTCTGTCATCATTTCTCCCATCATATTATGAGCTGCTTGGGGGCTGAGACTGTGTTTTGCTCATATACTAATTCAGCACAATGTGAGGTACAGAGAAGCTGGACACAGGTCCTAGTTATTATTAGTCCTCTGTTATTGGGGAACCTGTAACTTGCCAGGAAACCAGGTGTCTGTGGTTGGAAAAGCAGAAGGGAAGGGAAGAGAGAGACCAGCCCTTACTTCCCCTCGCCAGTGGCATGATTACCTGACTCATGCAGTGGCCTGTCTGTGAGAGCCCTGGAGCCTCTGCACTCCCATGCAATGGCAACAGGATGAACCTGCCCCTTCCCGCTTCAGCCAAACAAAGCAGATCTGGCTTCTGCTGGCCAAGGAAGTGACTGGGAACTTATTTGAGTAGTCACTTGCCTCTACAGGTGTGGACCACACTTATTTTAGCCAGCTTAAAAAAAAATACAGAGACTCACAGTCAGACATTCCACAGAAAGTGAGAGACCTTGGAACATTCAGCCCAAAATGGACCGTCTCCATCAAATCTCTTCCCCCAGAGCCCAGGGAATCCTCACATAAGAAGAGGCACAAAGATTGTAAGAACCAGAGAGGATGGAAGACACAAAAAAGGCCCCTTAAATCCACAGGGGCAAAGCTCATATGAATTCAGAGACTGAAGAGACATGCCCAGAACCTGCATGGCTCTATACTAGGTTCTCTGAGTATATATTGTGGCTTCCAGTTTAGTGTTTTATGAGATTCCTGAGTGTGAGAATAAGTGGGTCTCTGACTCTTAGGTTCTTCTCCTTCAATTGGTTTACCCTGTCCAACTTCAATGTGACCATTTTTGTTTCTTGTTATCATATTTTATTTTGTTATATTTTTATATCTCTCAGAAGTCTGTTCTTTTCCAATGAGGGACAGAAAGGGAATGGATCTGGATGGAAGGGGAGGTGGGAAGGAGCTGGGAGGAGTAGAGGGAAGGAAAACTGTAATCAGGATATATTATGTGAGAAAAGAATCTATTTTCAATAAAAGGGGAAATGTATAACCTCATTCAGGGGAAACTAAGATAAGGGAATTAAATGGGGAGCAGGAGGAGATAGCCAAGGTATATGGGAAGGGACAGCTTACATTAAAGGTCCTGTAGAGAGGCCTACTACTGTAAAAGCTTCCTAAAACATGTACATATATGAAAGGAAATTATATACAATTATATAGTTATATAGAAAGGTATATATATATATATATATATATATATATATATATATATATATATACACACACACATTCATTGGGATACCATACATGTATGTCACCAAGTAAAACCTCAATGTCAAGAATGGGTTACATCTTGCTGAATCACTGGCCAAAGGTGTCCCATGGACCCCTGAACACACCTGCTACGGCCAAGGCTATTGGTTACTCTCCACAACCTCATGGCAAGGCTCTATTGCTGAAGAGATAACACTTACTTATGACATTTAACATGGAGAAGTGGAGCCGGTGCCCAACCAGAAACTTCAGCACTATTGACTAGCATCCGTGATGCTGCAAGGCACTTTGCACACTTCTGTAGGAGAAAGGTAACCATCAACATCATCCATCTACAAGCCCTGCAACCTACAACAGTGACCTGAATATGAGACACACTGGTGCATTAGTGATATAAATGTTACGGGAATAGCCAATCACTTATTAACATCGGATTAAAGGCCCACCCAATGAGATGAAACCATACCTGACATTAAAGTGGCCAAAACCTGAGGGCAGATATGTCATTGGCCCTGGGGAAAACCTACTAGTGTTATTCTGCTAATAGAACATAATAATAGATGGCTCCTAATAATATATTGCTATATCCAAAGATCAGCACACCTTTCAACTCTCACTAAAGTAGTTTCTTCTTGCAGTAGATGGGAATTAACATAGAGACTCATAACTGTACCAAGTTCTGAGAGCGAGAGACTTTGGAGACCTCAATTCTAAATGGGATATCTTTGTCAAACCCTTCTCCTCAAGGCTCAGTGATATAAATGGAACAGACAGTGGGAAGATGGTAGGGGCCAGAGGTGGTAGATGACTGCCAGGAAGCAGGATCTTCTAGATACACCAGGACTGGTGCACATGGGAGCTCACACAGACTGTGACAGCAGATTTAAGACCTTCTCAGGCTCAAGCTAGACAAAAGTCCTGGCACCAAAACAGGAAGTAGACATGGGGTCCCACTGCTAACCAATAAGGTATTTGCAAGCGATTCGTGATCAAAAAAGGGAAACTAGTTTTTTTTTTTTTTTTCCAATGGAGTCACTGGGTGTATTAACCACATACTGGGGTGGATACTGTACCCAGGAATAGTTGGCCAACACAAACCAAACTTTTGTTTTTGTGTGTATTTTTGTTTTCTTTTGCTTGTTTGTTTTGAGTTTTTTGAGGGGGTCCATGATGTTGAGTGGGTAGGGAGGTGGGGAGTATTTGGGGAAAGCTGGGAAAGAGACTTTGACCACAGTATATTGTATTGAAATTTTAAATGAAAAAATAATTTAAAAAATTATAGCCTTAGTGTCTTTTGTCCTGTTAACATCAACCATGGTACACAAAATTCCAAACAAACAGCAAGCAAAAAAGCAAAGTAAATAAAAATATTTCTTACACATTAGGACTTGAGAGAAAGCATGCACACCCATTCTTCTCCCTTCCAGTAGTGTCAGTTAGGATCCCACAAGAGGAATAGAGCCCAGCCATGTGCAGTGCACTTCACATTTCGAGACCTTCCCAAGCTCTAGATGGAGGAATCTCAACAGACATCCCTGAAGATGGGTGTGAGCGCCTCACACCAATCTCTTGCTTAGTTACCACTCGTGCCATCCAAGTAAAAGGCAAAGGGAAAAGGATGACTCTGGAAATGTCCCCGTGAGCTTGTAAACTTCCTGTTGGAAGGATACTGTGGCTTCTTCAGCCTTGAGGTCAGAGCTCAATTGTTTTCTGGACCAGCATTCTCCATTCTCTCTCTGCCTTCTGCCTATCAACATTGTGTCAGCCTTTTAGCAGACTGGTTACTTCCTCAGGTTGGCGCTATGAGAGGCAGACCGGATACCCCACACCGCTGTACCCTGGCCCCTAGTCTCCTAAGACCCAGGCAGGTTTACATGATGACTGAGTTCAACCATTCGGTTTTATTTAGGAAGAAAAAAAATAGTAATGTTCCCCCTTGGAACATCTAGACCAAGTAAGTGCACAGACATCTTCCAAGCCCTAAAGCACACACTTGTGTGTGAGTTGCTCTTGGTTCTTTTTTTTTTTTTCAGAAGGGAACTCAAGTCTCATTCTCAGGTGGAATGCCCTGATAATGTCCATGCTGAGGTTAATCTCTACAGGGTATCTCTAGGGGACCTAGTGAACAGACAGAAGATGAGTAGCTCGGTCTAAGGCTGAGAGTGCTCCTCCCTCTAAGACCTGCCGTGTCATCTGGAAGGGCGTTGCTATTCTCTTCCTTCACGGTGCGTGTGTTTTCTTTGTGATGCGCATCACTGCCTATCATAGTTTTATGACTTTTCCTTGCTTTTGGTCTGTTTTCTAATACAGACAGTGTGTAGTTTTGTTCATCCACACATGTTATCACTTAAACAAGGATTTGTGGTGGAGCAAGGGTGAGAAGAAAGGGAACTCACAGATGCTTAAGAAGTCTGTGCTAAGAATTTTTAGTTCCATTCACCTGCCTCTTTGTTCACTACAGAAACTCAGGAGGTAAGTTTCAAATTACAGAGAAGGAAAGCCAAGTTCAAACATCCTTTAGATGGCACCATGTGTGTGGTTACAAGTTCATGGTGATTATTCTTGACATCCAATGAAGTGTTACTTAAACTGAAAAGGTTCTGAAGAAAGAAAATGTTTCAGTATGAGACCACAGAATGCTTGCAGACAGCTGGGATGCTATCTGAGCTCTCAGGGTTTTCTCACTGCTGAACACCAGATTTGGTAAGATACTATTCTCACCCCTATTCTGCAAATGTGAAAACCAGCATATTAGCTTTCCAATTACTGTAATGACATGCAAGAGTTAGTCAATTAATAAAGAGGAAACATAATGAAGTCCCAATCCATCATCATTATACTCCACTGCTTTATTGAACTGCTCGGTGGAGAGCTGTGCATTGATTGTGGTTACAGTGTATGGTGGAGCAAAAACTTCATGGATTGGAAGAAAAAAATTAGCAGGATGCTGGGGTCTTACAACCCCTCCTGCCACCCCATAACTTAATTTGACATATTAGGATTGGCTTATGTATATGATAGGCAGTTTAGGTAGATAGTTGATAGTATGACAACCCTAGTGTTATTTTACCTCCCTTCCTCCTTATTCTGTGTAAGATCCACTCAACAGCTGGAAACCTAGCCAGTGACCTGAAGCCATAGATCTTGCAGGAGAATCTACAACTACCGCTTTACTAAATTAGCATAATCCTTAACTACATTCTAAATGTTTGTCCTCATACCCGCTGAAAAGCATAGTTCTCATTCCTCATCAATGAAACCACTCTTTGCAATAGACAGAGACCATTACAGAAGACCACAAACAATCAAAACACAGAGCTGTAGAGGTCAGATCCACCTGATATGTATGCAACACAACTCCTGCACCTAAGGCTTAGGGATCACTGCAGACCACTGCACCTAAGGCTTAGGGATCACTGTAGACCACTGTACCTAAGGCTTAGGGATCACTGCAGACCACTGCACCTAAGTCTTAGGGATCACTGCAGACCACTGCACCTAAGGCCTAGGGATCACTGCAGACCACTGCACCTAAGGCCTAGGGATCACTGCAGACCACTGCACCTAAGGCTTAGGGATCACTGCAGACCACTGCACCTAAGGCTTAGGGATCACTGCAGACCAGGGGGCAAAAGATCGTAAGACCCAGAGGAACAGGAAGTTTGCTGTGAGACTGTGAGTTAATTTCAAATTAACTGTATTTAAATTCAAGTTAATTTGAAATTAACTATAAGTTAATTTCAAAGTTTCCTCACCAGAACAATGCAAATCCAGTAGTAACAACCCAGATCTTCTCAGGGGTGAAGTTAGAGCCCTTTTGAGGAAGCTAGTAAAACCATCAGCAGCCACTTGAGGGCAAGCACAAGCATTCGTTCCTTTTAATGCTCAAGAAGTGTTGAACAAAGTTTGTTCTTGCATAACTTTGTTCTTTGATGCATTTATATTTGTTGTCTGTCATTAATCTTACGTGAGAAGCTCTGGTATCTTTTTCTGGGCCAGTGAACTGACAGTAGGATATATCATGTCACTCTACTGTCGGGGATTGATTCTAATGCTTTGAATTAATTGGGAATCTGCATGTCGAAACACTGAAGGTCCTTGTTTTTTGATTGATCAATAAAGATCCAATGGCCAATGGCTGGGCAGAAAGATGGGGGAGGAACTTGGTTTAGGAACTGGGAGAAAGGAAGAGGAGAATCACCATGATTCAAAGGGAGACATTTGAAAGTCATTTGAAATCTATGTGAAGGAATGTGGTCCCTGGAAGGGCTGCCCAGAAGTGTCTTGGGCAGCAAAGACTAGGAAGCCACCCAGAAGGAGCCAGGGCAACAAAGATAAAATATAGAAGAATTGGTGATGTTAAGCCAGGATTAAAGGAGGGAAATGTGTGCTAGCCACAGGGAGAATTAGAACTGCCCAGCCTTTGAGCTAGCCAGAGCATTTAAAAATTAACTGCTGTGTGTGTGTGTGTGTGTGTGTGTGTGTGTCTTTCATTCCTCGATAGCTCCTGGAACATGTGAGACCCACTGGGAGCCAAAGTGGCAGAGCCAAATCACCACTATACTCACTAACCTTGTGCCTTAGTTCATAGGCACTTAATGCTTACCCCTAAGGAAATAGAAGCAGTCATTAAAAGTAGAGGCCCCTTGGTCATGCAGACTTTATATGCCCCAGTACAGAGGAATGCCAGGGCCAAGATGTGGGAGCGGGTGGGTAGGGGAGCAGGGCCGGGAGGGGGGAGGGTATAGGGAACTTTCTGGATAACACTTGAAATGTAAATGAAGAAATTATCTAATAAATGTTGGAAAAAAAGTCTTCCAATCAAAAAAAAGACCTGGGCAGATGATTTTAGTGCAGAATTCTATCAGATGTTCAAAGAACTAATGCCAAACTATTTCACAAAATAGAAACAGAAGGAACACTGCCAAACTCATTCTATAAGGCCACAGTTACCCGGATACCTAAACCACTCAAAGACTCAAAGAATATTTCAGACCAATTTCCCTTATGAACATTGATGCAAAAATACTCAACAGAATACTTGCAATCTGAATCCAACTTTCATCACAGATATCATCCATCATGCTCATGTAGGCTTCATCCCAGGGTTGTAGAGGAAATCCATCAATGTAATCCACCATATAAACAAACTGAAAGAAGAAAACCACATGGTCATCTCACCATATGTGGAAAAGCATTTGACAAAATCCAACATCCCTTCATGATAAAAGTCTTGGAGAGAGCAGAGATACACACCTAAACATAATAAAGGCAATATACAGCAAGCCAATAACCAACATCAAATTAAATGGAGAGAAACTTAAAGCATTTACACTAAAATCAGGACCAAGACAAGGCTGACCATTCTCTCCCTATCTATTCAATATAGTACTTAAAGTTCTAGCTAGAACAATAAGACAACTAAAGGAGATCAAAGCGATACAAATTGGAAAGGAAGAAGTCAAAGTTTTGCTATTCATAGATGATATAATAGTAGGTGACCCCAAAATTCTACCAGAGAACTCCTACAGCTGATAAACATCTTTAACAAAGTGGTTGCATACAAAATTAACTCAAAGAATCAGTAGCCTTCTTCTATACAAGTGATAAATGGGCTGAGAAAGAAGTTAGGGAAACAGTGCTCTTCACAATAACCACAAATAACATAAAATACCTTGGTGTAACTCTAACCAAGCAAGTGAAAGATCTGTATGACAAGAACGTCAGGTCTCTGAAGAAAGACATTGAGGAAGATCTCAGAAGATGGAAAGATCTCCCTTCCTCATCGATTGGTAGGATTAACATAGTGAAAGTGACCATCTTACCAAAAGCAATCTACAGATTCAATGCAATCCCATCAAAATTCAAAACTCTTCACAGATCTTGAAAGAACAATTCTCAACTTCACATGGAAAAAAAATAAAACCCAGGATAGCTAAAACAATCCTAAACAATAAAAGAACTTCTGGAGGTATCACCCCCCCTGACTTCAAACTGTACTGCAGAGCAATAGTAGTAAAAACTGCATCATAATGGTATTGAAACAGACAGGTGGACCAACAGAACCTAATTTAAAACCCAGAAATAAACCCACACACTTACAAACACTTGATTTTTGAGCATGTGGAAGAGTACAAATAGACCCATATTTATCACCTTGCACAAAACTCAAGTCCAAATGGATCAAAGACCCCAACATAAAACCAGATACCCTAAACCTATTAGAACGGAAATTGGGGACTAGCTTTGAACTCATCAGTACAGGAGACAACTTCCTGAACAGAATACCAATGGCTCAGGCATTAAGGTCAAGATTTAATAAATGGGACCTCATGAAATTGAAAAGCTTCTGTAAGTTAAAAGACACCTTCATTAGGATAAAAAGACAGCCTACAGATTGGAAAAAGATCTTAACTAACCCTTCATCTGATAGAGGAATGATATGCAATATATATATATATAAAGAATTCAAGACAATTATATCAGGGTCCCTTCAGCAAACTCTTGCTGTCCTATGCAATAGTGTCTGAGTTTGGTGACTGATTATGGGATGGATCTCCAGGTGATAGTATCTGGATTGTCTATCCTTTCGTCTTAGCTCCAAACTTTGTCTCTATAACTCCTTTCATGGGTATTTTGTTCCCTATTCTAAGGAGGAATGAAGTATCCACATGCTGGTCTTCCTGACAGCAAGAGTTTGCTGAAGGGACCCTGATATAATTGTCTCGTATGAGGCTATACCAGTGCCTGGCAAATACAGAAGTGGATGCTCACAGTCATTTATATGATGGAACACAGGGCCCCCAATGGAGAAGCTAGAGAAAGTACCCCAGGAGCTGAAGGGGTCTGCAACCCTATAAGAGGAACAACAATATGAACTAACCAGAACCTCCAGAGCTCGTGTCTCTAGCTCCATATGTAGCAGAAGATGGCCTAGTTGGCCATCATTGGGAAGAGAGGCCCCTTGGTATTGCAAACTTTATATGCCCCAATATAGGGGAACGCCAGGGCCAAGAAGTGGGAGTGGGTGGGTAGGGAAGCAGGATGGTGGGAGTGTATAGGGAACTTTCAGGATAGCATTTGAAATGTAAATTAAGAAAATATCTAATAAAAATATTAAAAGCAAAAAAAAAAAAAGAATTCAAGAAGTTAGACACTAACAATCCAAATAACCCAATTAAAAATGGGGTACAGAGATAAACAGAGAATTCTCAACAGAGAAATCTTGAGTGATCAGGAAGCACCTAAAGAGATGTTTAATATCCTTATTCATCAGGGAAATGCAAATAAAAAAACTCTGAGATTTTACTTTACATCCACCAGAATGGCTAAGATCAAAAACTCAAAGGGCAGCACATGTTGGCAGGGTTGTGGAGGAAGGAGAACACTCCTTTATTGCTGGTGGGTACAAACTTGCAAACCACTTTGGAAATCAATTTGTCGGTTTCTGAGAAGAGTTGGGATAGTTCTACCTCAAGATCCAGCTATACCACTCCTGGTCATATACCCCAAAGATGCTCCACCATCCCACAATGACACTTGTTCACCTATGTTCATTCCAGCTTTATTCATGATTGCCAGAAACTGGAAACAACCTAGATGTCTCTCAACTGAAGAATGGATCTAGAAAATGTGGTTTTTCTACACAATGGAATACTACTCAGCCATCAAAAACAAGGACATTGGAACTGGAGAGATGGCTCAGTGGTTAAGAGCACTAGTTGCTCTTCAGAGGTCCTGAGTTCAATTCTCAGCAACCACATGCCACCATCTGTAATGGGATCTGATGCCATCTTCTGGTGTGTCTAAAGAGAGTGATAGTGTACTCATACACATAAAATAAATAAATCTTTAAAAAAAAGCAAAAAAGGACACCATGAATTTCTCAGGCAAATAACTAGAACTAGAAAATATCATACTGAGGTAATATAGACCCCAGACATCATGCATGGTATGCACTCACTTATAAGTGAATATTAGCCATAAAGTACTGGATAATCATGCTACAACCAACAGATCCAAAAAAGCTAGTAACAAGGAGGGGACACAAATAGATATTGGAGGTCAATGGACAGAAGGAACTGGATGGGAGAGGGGATTGAGGGGGTCATATATAGGGAGAGCAGGAGAGAGAAGGGAGAATGGTGGTGGTGGGACAATTTCTAGGATGTGCCAAAGATTTGGGGTAGTGAGAGGCCCAAGAGGGTCTGTGGGGGTGACCCTAGCTGAGACTCCTAGCAGTGGGGATATGGATCTAGAAGTGGCCACTTTCTATAACCAGGCAAGACTCCCAATAGAGGAATAAGGACAGCAACCCACTTACCAAACCTTCAACCCAAGATGTGTTTTGACTATGAGATGTGCAGGGACAAAGACAGAGCAGAGACTGAGGGAATGGCCAACCAATGACTGGCCCAAATTGAGACCTATCCCATGGGCAAGAACCCTAACATTATTGTCGATACCGATACCCTGTTATGTTTGCAGACAGGAACCCAGTATAACTGTTCTCTGAGAGGCTCCACCCAGCAGCCAATGGAAAAGGATGCAGAGACTTGCACCTGTTTTTTCCTTTGTGATCCCCTGGATTTAACCAAGGCCACTCAGATGGGAATTGGTGTAAAGCTTTCTACTGGAGCATGAATAACTTGGTGGTGGCTATATCACTGAAGACAATGATTTTTTTTTCTCTTCTAGCAGCCCTAATTGTCACTCACTCCCCAGGTATGGTGGATTCCCATGAATATCTCTCCAATCTACATCTGATTATTTACTAGTTCAGTATTTTTTAGACTCTATGCAGGCAATGGAAGCTGTGAAGAATTCATGAGTGCCATGAGTATATTAAGCACATATTCATTGCCCCCCTTGTTTTTTTTTTTTTTTTTTTTTTTTGGCTTCCTCTTCATTGATGACCTTTGCAAACTGAGGGAATACTATGGATACAATGCTTAATCATAAAGACTCAACAGCCACTTGTTCTCAGCACTTTGCCCATCCATGAATCTCTGCATTAACCATTGTTCATAGCAAAGAGAAGCTTCTTTGATCAAGGTCAAAGACATCACTTGCCTATACATATACATAGGCATTCAAAGAACAGTTTAGCAACATGGCCATTTAGCAAAATATCAGCAATAGGTTCACTCTATTGTCTATGACTTCCACAGCCATGGGCTTATAAGGTGGTTCATGGTACCAGCTATGAGCACACTTCTACAGGTCAAACCTCAAGTCTTATGAGAAATCAACTGGTTACTTCTATAACAGTCATGTCATTATTGCACCTTCCATCTACAGCTACCTGTTTTATTTCAAGGATGCCAAAAATATACATTGGAGAAGAAAAATCTCTTGGCAGAGTGTGCCTGCTGTTGAATAAGAGGCACTCTCATTATAGATGAAAGAGAGTTGGAGAGAGGTACCACAAACCTGTTTGCAGATGTAAGGTGGATGCCACTCTGACTGTTCTCAACTTGGTTATTAATTTTTATAAAGGAGAGGAGAATATTCTTGGACTGACAGACACCCCTGTGCCTCAGTGTTGGGGGCCCAAAATAGCTAGTAGTATCAGAAAGTTTTTCAACTCTCTAAAGAAGATGATGTCTGCCAATATGTTGTCAGAATCCCTTAAACGAAGAAGGTAAGAAGCCCAGGATCAAAGCACCTAAGATCCAGTGTCTTGTTATTTCTCATGTCTTGCAATACAAACACTGACATATTGCTCTGAAGAAACAACACATTGAGAAAAACAAGGAGGAGGCTGTACAATTCACTAAATTTTGGGCCAAGAGTATGAAGGAAGCCAAAGAAAAATGCCAGGAATGGATTGCCCAGGGACATAGGCTGTCCTGGATGAGAGCTTCTACTTCTAAGTCTGAGCCAAGTCAAATATAAGTCTTTAAGAGTAACAAACAAATGAATGATCAGACTTTGAGTTTTAAAAACTACATTAAAATTTCATCTCACTTCAGTCAAGAAGGCCAATATCAAGTATACAAATGACAACAAATACTGGGTTGTTGGGAAAAGTTAACCTTTCTATGGTGTCAGTGAGAGTGTAAACAGTACAGCCATTTTAGAATTCAGTATGAAGATTTCTTAAACACACCTAGAAATAGAATTACCACACAAACCAGCTATAACCATTCCTGGTCATATACCCAAAAGACTTTATAACCTACCACAGAAATTTTTGCACACATTCACTGCTGCTTTTCAGACACTGAGAAATGTCTAAAAATATATCTAACCAGGTTAGATAACTGCCGAGGGCAGACTCAGTCAGAGTCCCTCAACCTGGAGGAAAATCAGAGTTCTGGTTCTTAGGTGGGCAAGGAGTCTGAACACAAGAGAGTGCTTAATTTGAGTGTAATTTCTCAAAGCAAGCATCAGACTTATATTACAGAAGAAAACAAGGAAGTTAGGTGATACATCAGCCAAGATACATTGAGGTCATCCAATGCCTAATGACTCTTTACACAAAACAGAAAAATGCATACATAAAAGCTGACAGGAACCAGGCAGTGTTTACAGCTGAGATAAAAAATCATCCCTATCTAAGGTCAGCTTATTCTTAGAAGCCAGGGGCAAGGGCTTCATGCCCTAGCCATAGTTCCAATTCTGGTCTACTGTATAATTCATTTTCTCTAGCTAAACATTCATCACCTGTTACAGCTCCACAGGTTCATTGAGGGTTCTTATAGGATCATCATTAAGAATTAAGAAGTCATCTATCTATATAGCATCACCACAAGACTACATCTTTGTAGATCTGCTCAAAAGGGTTGGCTAATACCTTATGAAGCTAATCAGCTTCATAAACAAACAAACAAACCAGGATAAAAGAATCCTTAACAATAAAAGAAGGTCTTCCCATTCCCACTTCCAATGTGTACTGCAGAGCTATAGTAATAGAAACAGCACTGTATTGGCATAAAAACAGATGTGTTGATCAATGGAATCTAATTGAAGACCCATACATAAATCCACACACCTACTGACACTTGATTTTCTTTTAATAAAGGCAGAAGCCAGAAATGTACACTGAAAAAAAGCATCTTCAACAAATGGTCCTGGTCAAATTGGATGTCTGCATGTAGAAGACTGCAAATAGATCCACATTTATCACCCTGCAGAAAACTCAATTCCAAACAGTTCAAAGACCTCAGCATAACACTAGATATGCTGAACCTGATGGAAGAGAAAGTGGAGAATGACCTTGAACTCATTGCCGCAGGGGATGCCTTTCTGAACAGAACACCCATAAGGCAGACACTACAATTAACAATTAATAAATGGGACCTAGTAAAAGAAACTGAAAGGTTTCTGTAAGGCAAAGGACATAGCATATAGAATAAGAAGAACACTCATCTATTGCTGATAGGAATGCAAACTTGTAGAGCCATTATGGAAATCAATATGGAGATTCCTTAGAAAGTTGGTATGATGCTTTATATATGGTCAATCCAGGGAGTGGCGCTGTTAGAAGGCATGGCCCTGTTGTTGAAGGTGTGGCCTTGTTGGAGGAGATATGACACTATGGGTCTGTGTTGTAAGACCCACATTCTAGCTGCCCAGAAGCCAGTATTCTGCTAGCAGCCTTCAGATAAAGATGTAGAACTCTCAACTCCTCCTGTACTATACTTGCTTAGATGCTGCCATGTTCCTGCCTTGATGATAACGGACTGAAACTCTGAACCTGTACATCAACCCCAATTATATGTTGTCCTTTATAAGACTTGCCTTGGTCATGGTGTCTGTTCACAGCAGTAAAACCCTAACTAAAACAGTTGGGAACTGATCTATCTTAAGATCTAGCTAGTCCACTCTTGGGCATATATGCAAGGGACACCTCATCCCACCACAAGGACACTTGGTCAGCCATGTTCATTATAGCTCTAGTCATAATAATCAGCAACTGGAAACAACATAGATATCCCTAAACAGAAGAATGGATAAAGAAAATATGTTATAGTTACACAATGGAGTATTACTCAGTTAAGTCCACTTAATGAGTGATTGCCCCATCCTGCATGGCTCAAGGGACTTAACTTGACTTATTCAGTGAGGAAACAAAGAAAGGATAAGCACAGGAACACAGAAAAGATGGGATCTGTGTTCTGAGCTATCTGATGGAGAAGCTGCAGCACTCTGGGAACTCAGCATGCTTATTACAGACAGCTGAACACGGAGGCAGGGTTATTGCATAAAGCTGAACAAGGATGTGTAGTTTATGGCGAACAGCTGAACAATGGGGGCAGGTTTAGTTATCAGTAAGAGAATACTCTTCAGGCTGTAAACATCTAGGACAAGAAAACTATAGACACTTTTCTATAGACACTGTTAACACCCACACAGTCCAGGAAGGAAGACTCTGGCATTTCCCATGGAGCTAAGGTATTGGCCCTCAACATGGCCCTGCTCACTGCAACAGCACACATTTACTAAGGATTCCCTTGACTTAGCACTTCCTCTGCACTCACATCTCTCTCTCTCTGTCTCTCTCTGTCTGTCTCTCTCTTGCTTCTTAGACGTTCAAGATGGATCTTCAAGTTTAGTGCAGAAGCAGTTTACTGCAATGCTCAACATCAAACTGTAAGGATGATAAGAAGAAAGATTAAATAGCCACTGTGCCCAACAAACGCAAAAGGAATGCCTTAACAATGTATTGAAGACTCAACAGAATACAGGGAAATCAGCTAACATTACCTGCAGTCTTCACCCCTAATTGGCTTTTCTTGTGCTGGAGGAGAAAAGTAGCCATCAGCATTACCCAGCTGCAAATTCCAGAAGCAACAATGATGAGTGGCCTGGTAAGACACACCTGCTGGTGCAATAGCAACACAGAAGTCACGGCTGTGATCAAACACTATCTGATTCAGGAGATGGAATGCATATCTGGTACTGTTATTTTGACCAAGAGCCCATAGATAGATTGTTCATGGTCCGTTGAGAAGAACCTACTACTATTCTGTTTTAATGGAATTCAAATGATTCCTAATAACTTATCATTATACCCATAAATTAGGTTATCCATCAATTCTTTATCAGAGAAGCTTCTTTATTCAGGGGGCAATGATTAACACAACTGTCCAAGGTGCAGAGAATAAAAAAATTGTGGAATGGTCAGTATTAAATGGAACATCTACATTTCAAGCATCTTCCCTAGGCTTTGGTATCATTGCTGAAGGGTGATCAGAAAGATTGTAAGAGCCATAGATGGTGGATGACTATAAGAAAATAGTGTCTTCCAGACACAGCAGGGCAGTTACACATATATACTTATAGAAGTTGTGTCAGCATGCACATACTGTGCAAGAAAAATATCCTAGTATGGAAAGAGTCTTCACAGCTGAGGAGCCACTAACAATGGATAGCTTCTGGGAGAAGTAGAGTCAGGTTGTTGTCTTTTTTTTTTTTAGGTTATCGCCCCTGGTCGGTGAAAAGCCCATATCCATGAGCATTTAGGTAGCACAAATTAGACTTGGTAAGTTAAAAAATAGAGGATGTCACGAAGTAAAAAAATCTGTAGAAAAATGAAGATACTAGAAGGCATTTCATGCCATGAATCTAAAAATTAATATCACAAAATGGTTAAATTACCATTAGTGATCAATACATTTAGTGAAATCCCCATCAAAACCCAGTGTCATTTATTCTTAAGATAAATTGAGACAATAATTCTACAATTCATATGGAAATATGAAAGTCCGAATTGCCAAAATAATGCTAAAAAAGGAACCACACTGACCTCAAGTTACATTACACAGCCATAGTAACAAGGCACAATATTTGAACAAAACCAAAAATATACATCAGTGGAATATTTTAGAGGAACCAGAAATGAAACCACACAGCTACACCCATCTGATATAGTTTAATGACACAGGGTCTCATGTAGCACAGGCTGGTCTTGAACTCACAGTTCAAGATGACCTTGACCATCAAGGGGATGACCTTGACCATCTGACCCTCCTGTCTCTAACTCCCGAGTGCTTTGATTGCAGGTACATACTACCTGTCCCAGGAAGCCAACGGGCTCTTGACAAAGTGCCAAGAGATGTTGGAGAAAACTGTCTATCTACATGTAGAATTATGAAACTAGATCCCTATCTCTCACCCTGGTCAAACATAATTCAAGATGACTCAGTTCTCTTGATGCTTTGGATTTTCATATCTACGTATTTAATCTGGAGTGCTTATAGTGGTCAGGATGCGAGAAAAGGGGAGGACTGGGGTAGAGGGAGGGGGCATAGAGAGTAGGTTCAGAAGAACCCATGTGACCTATGTGTGCCATACCCCCAGCTTTGCTCCTGCCCAGTGACTGTGACCACAGCTTTTGCTCTTTTCTTTCACACACGTTTTCTTCCATCCCTTTACCAAAGATATCGATATTAAACAACTGCACATTATTTGAGATGAGAAACATTTTGACATTACCATCTCAACTAAAGGTGCCAATTTGAGGATGTCCCCTGTGGGGCTCATTGGTAGGTGCCACTGGTTGCTGGGAAAAGTGAGAAGGCCTGGTCCTTGAGCAGTAATGCACAGGAGTTTGTAGCAAATAAACATCTTGATGGACCTAAAATTCTAAAGCTATATAGTGCAAAACTGAATATACAGGCCACAGGCAAGGGGATTTGAAAAGGACACCGATATAGCTCAGGAAATGAAGCCAAGAATTGACAAGCAGGAATTCCACAAAATTAAACAACAACAACAACAACAACAACTACTGGGCAAAGGAAATAATGAGAAGGGATAGCCTATGCAATAGAAGAAAATATGATTTTTACTGTATCTCTACAGCAAAGTAGTATTAGGAAATAAAGAAGACTCAAATTACTAAATACTACCAAACCAAACAATTAATTAAATAGATGGGCTAATGAACAATCAGTTCTGAAAAGAACGTGCAAGGGACCAATAAACATGACAAAATACGACATTTTCTTAGCCATCAGAGAAATGCAAATCAAAACTACTCTGATATGAAATCTCACTGTACTTAGAATGGCCACCATTAAAAGCATAAATAACAGTAAGTGCTGGAGAAGACACAGGGTAAGGCAAACACTAATGTGTTGTTGGTAGGAATACATATTAGTCCAAAGACTATGGAGATCAGTGTGGAAGTTTCTTTAAAAAAACCTTAATCATAAAAACCATCCATAACGGGCCTGGGTATATTGTTGAAGTACTGTAAGTCAATGTACCACACAAATATTTATACAATTATGTTTATGGCTCTACTAGTTGTAACAGCTATTATTGAGTAAGCCTGAGTATCTGTAACATCAACAGATAAATAAATAAAATGTGGCATATATAGACAATGAAGTTTTATTCAGTCATCAAGAATGGAATTATTCAATTCTCAGGAAAATGGATAAAACTGACCATCATTATATTGAGCAAATATATTCATATTGAGAAAACAAAATGCCACATTTCTAGGTGTGAATGTATTATTCTGAGTAACTGAGCCAGTGTCTTCCCTGACCTCAATCCTCTGAGCTGGGACAGGGGAGATGTCCTGGTATCTCCCACTGGGGCTTATATTTTGTTCCCCACATTTGGCTTGAAGCCAAGATGGCATGTATGTGTCCACCCATGACAGCCAAATCCCCAGTAAAGAGGGATTTAATTTAATTGCTCCTTCTGGGTCCTTTTAAAGGAAAGGATGTGATCACCCGTATTGTGTGTTTCCCATGGACAGGGACAAATTTTACTAAAGATGAGTCTAAACGTTTTGGCAATATGAACTTAAACAGGAGGACAAAAATCTTCATCTGCTTGCTCAGGACCTCAGTTCCACCCTGTTCCCAACTGTGGCTGACAGAGAGAATTCATCCATGCATTGCATTTGCTGCAGAAGGGGGAAGTTGATCAAGGTAGTGATGAGTATATTTCAAGGGCTGTTTGTTCCATGGGGTGACATAAAACAGTGGGGAAAGCTTGCCTTGTAACCCTGCCTGCCTGCTATTAGTGAGTGGCACAGAAACAGCCCGTGTTTCCTTAGCTAAACTTATTTACTTACATAGTACCAGTTGACATGGAAATATTTCTCCCTACACTGTCCACCTTACCTAAAAATCATTGCCTTACTGCTGGGTCCTCAAATGTGGCAATGATGCAAATGAGATGCTAATGTGACTAAGCGTTTAAGGTTTGTATGCCACAGCTCAGCCAGAAAAATACCCATGCCAGGTGTTGATGGATGAATCTTTTTTCTTGACCCTGCTTTAACATTTGCTAGACTCTATATAGGTTGGTGTTACATAACAAAGAATTCTGGACTGGAATCCAGAAGCTTGGGGCTGAATACTAGCTTTTTCCACTACAGCTCTGTGATTAGGGCAGGCCATTTAGAGTCATTTTAATAGGCTAGACAAAGCCATTTTAATTTAAAGCTGAATACTTGAAAATTTAGCATGTTCTGATTTTCAGTTTTCTGTTCTTGAAATTTGTTTAAAGTAGGACTATGTATCTTCACATATAATATATTAAATGAGTTGTATAGTGTTTCCAAAACCGTGAGCCCTTACAGAGATTTTAAAATGAGGATTAGTTAATTCTTCATTCTTAATTACCATAAGACTGTAATGTTTTATCTGTAAAATTATGAATCACAAATTGGAACTAAAATAAAACTTCACAAAGGATAAGTTGTGTACCATGTAAAACTCACCCCACCTTTAGGAAAAAGAAAACGTAAATTTTAACTTCAGGGATTTTGAGTGCAGTTGTGTTTCGAAGTGACGAAATCCACGATGTGTGTTTATTTTCTAGGTGGCTTAACCACTAGAGGATTTGGGTGTGAGTGAGATACCCCTGTGTGATTGATGTGGTATCTGAGGGCAGCAGGAGTTTAAATCGCACAGCTGATATCAGAACTCTTGCTCTTTCCATTCACACCCTTCATGATAATTCTGAGGCTTGATACCAGATAAAGCTAACCCTCTAGAACCCTCACAGGAGAGCTAGTGTTATGCCTTTCAGGAGAAGATGGGGGTGAGGTAGACCTCATGGCCATTCTCAAGGACAATCTTGGCATCCTGATTTCTTGCTTCCCTGTTGTTCTCTGCAGGGTAATCTGCTCCTTTAGTCTAAAGGGATTAGTAGAAAGTACTCTATCCCTGTAAAGACCCCTCATTCATCAGAGGCTTCTTTACTTTTTCATACCCTTGGACCTGAAGAAAGAGTTAGGCTCCAACTTTACTGTATGGTGCTCAGTGGTCTTTTCTTGGTGCTCAGTAACATGTGACTGCTGACTCTCTACTGCTCTGTGATTGTAGGGAATGGAGGTGCTGGTCTCCTCCAGGTGTAGCTATAGCAACACACTCTGGTCAGTCTATAGAGTATGCTGTGGAGGGGACACAGTGGCTGGAAAAGTCAGTGTATAAAATCTCAGGGGGGAGTGCAGACACCTTGTAGTAGACATCAAAGCCAGCAATGTTTACTTTTCACCCTGACTCAGTTTCTCAGCCTCAGCTTTTCTGTCTCCCTTGCTGATGTACAGTTTACACTCTGTGTGGGGTGAGGAGCACATAATATCACATATTTCTCTTAATCCAAATCACTAAGGAAAGGAATACTGTGTAGTCTTTTGTTCTCAAACAAAAATGAAATCAGTGAAACAGGCGTATTGTGCTTATTTCATTCATGCAAATGATTGGGGCATCCTGATCCTTAGAACCCAGGAAGATACTGAGATGAAAGGCCTGCATCCTGGCCAGCACAGTCTCCATCCCAAGTCAGCCTGTTGCTGTATGCCATTGCTATGCCAAGCTCTCCTGCTCAAAGGACACTTGTCATCTTACAGAAGAGCAATAGGACCTTACCGTAGTTGATGCTTAAGCATTTTGTGTAAACCTTTAATATTTTGGCAGCAAATGCATCTCTAGAAGTTTGGCAAAATAAAAGTCTTAGTTTAAAACGAACTATTCTTATTCCTTTTAATGAGTAAGGAATGAGAAGCTGGAAAGTGCTAATGTGGCACACACTGGCTTCCTCTCCAGCCACAGTGTGCAGCGCCTGAAGAGTCAAACTGCTTGCTGTCACTGGTATTCAGACTAGATGTTCTTTAGCATTGAAATAGCAAACGTTGTTGAGTATCAGGCATAGCACTTGGGCCAAAATCACCCATGGGCACTTGGACCACTGTTAGAGAGCCAGCTTTGTAGTCATGTCAACAGCATCTGAACTGGGTCCTTGGACAAAAAAATCAGTATTCAATCCTGAGGGTTCATAAAATGGTCCACCAGTTTCTCACAAGGGAGGTGAAGTTTGGAAAGAGGAGCAGGCCACCCATTTGGCTTTTGAGGAGGAGGAGGAGGACCTCGTAGCTGAGGAGGTTGTAGAAAGTGCCCACCCACCACAAACCTAATGTGACCTAGTGCATTTGTAGAAAGCTGGCTGTGGCTGTATTTGTGGCTGTAGCTGTGGCTGTGGCTGTGACAGTGGTGGCAGCTGTGGCTGTGACTGGCTGTGGCTTTGAGAGTTCAGACAGAACAGAAGAGTCTACTGAAGAGGAAGTTTCCAGAATACTGTATGGGATATTTGTGCTGTCAGCATTGAAAAGTCACTGAATTATTAGAAGGAGCTTACTTGATACACCAGCCTTTCAGAAAATCTACTTTAGAGAAAAATCAGAAGGCACATCAGCAAAAGCAATGAAACGAAAACCATCTTGACCTATTATGCATAGGTCATTTTATCTCCAGATATGTACATCAATGCCCCTTTATTAATTTTTTGTGCTTTAAATCTTAATGATTGTGTGTATTACTTTTACATCTTCACTGTACTTAAAAAGAATCAGTAAGAGGCTTTCATCTGTTTGAAAGTATCTAGCACCACACTGATATATAATGATAAATTCATCTTAAAGAGAACAGGTAGCTCTATAATTTCCAGTACTAAATTATTTTGCCCTGAGAAAATATTTTTAAATGTTATTTGCCCAAGAAAAATTTCCAGAAATGAAGTATTGTTCAAATGGAAAACTTGTGTGTGTGTGTGTGTGTGTGTGTGTGTGTGTGTGTGCATTACATGGTATGTTCATGTGTTCTTGTGCATTTGTGTGTGCAGATACCCATGTGCCCATGTCCAAATGTATGTGGAAGCCAGGGAACAGCTTTGGGCATTATTCCTCAAGCCCCATCTTCCTTGTGAATACTAAATTGATCAAGATCCTAGGTTGATCAAGTCGTGAATGACAGAGTAGATCTTTGATTTAGTTTGCATTTCTTTGAGATTGACTGAGAATTAATGAGCTTAATTGGTGACTGGCACTTATTTTTTTTTTTATGAACTGAGTGCTTGCATTCTTTGTTTATGTAGCAGTGGAGTGTTTGTCTTAGTGTAGCCCAATAAAGCTGTATGGTATCACTCCTTCACACCATGTTGTCAGAGAAGGAAACATGGCAATGACCTTTCTTAAGAAATCTTCTTCTTCTTCTTCTTCTTCTTCTTCTTCTTCTTCTTCTTCTTCTTCTTCTTCTTCTTCTTCTTCTTCTTCTTCTTCTTCTTCTTCTTCTTCTCCTTCTTCTTTTTAGCCCTGAAAGCTCATGAAAATATGGGTCCATAATCATCTACTAGTCTCTGACATCCTCAATCAAGGACGATGAGAAACCAGACACTGGTAACAGAGTTCATCCTTCAGGGCTTCTCTGAGCACCCGCAGTACCAGCTGCCCTTATTTATCTGTTTCCTCTCCCTCTACAGTGTGGCCCTCACAGGTAATGTCCTTATCATCTTGGCTATCACCTGCAACCCTGGGCTCCACACCCCCATGTATTTTTTCTTGTTTAATTTGGCTACTATGGATATCATCTGTACCTCCTCCATTATGCCCAAGGCCCTGAGGGGTCTGGTGTCAAAGAGGAACCCCATCTCCTATGGTGGCTGCATGGCCCAGCTCTATTTCCTTACATGGTCTGCTTCCTCAGAGTTGCTCCTCCTCACTGTCATGGCCTATGACCGTTATGCAGCCATCTGCCATCCTCTGCATTACAGCACCATGATGAGCAAAGCATTCTGTAGCGTGTTGGCTGCTGGAGTGTGGGCACTCTGTGCTTTCAACACAGCCATTCACACAGGACTGATGACGCGCTTGAGTTTCTGTGGCCCCAATGTCATTACACATTTCTTCTGTGAGGTGCCTCCTCTGCTGCTTCTCTCCTGCAGCTCCACCTATGTGAACAGTGTCATGATTGTCTTGGCGGATGCCTTCTATGGCATATTGAACTTCCTGATGACCATTGTGTCATACGGCTTCATCATTTCCAGCATCCTGAAGATGCGGACTTCAGAAGGGAAGCAGAAAGCCTTCTCTACCTGTTCTTCCCACCTCATTGTGGTGTGCATGTATTACACCGCTGTCTTCTATGCCTACATAAGCCCCGTCTCCAGCTATAATGCAGAGAAGAGCAAATTGGCTGGTGTGCTGTATACCATGTTGAGCCCGACGCTCAACCCTCTGATCTATACTTTGAGAAACAAGGAAGTCAAAGCAGCTCTCAGGAAATTTTTTCCTTTCTTCAGAAATTAAAATGTGATTTGCAAAGCTCTTCTCTTAGGCTTGTAGTTTCATTGAGGATTGGCTATCCCATGAGCATATGAAGATAAGTAAGCTAATCTTTTCCACCCAGTGCAATGGTTTTGTAGATGACCTCAGAGTTCTGGTGACCAGTCAATGACTAATGGAAGTGTGTGGTTGCATGTGAGCTCACGCGACTCTGAGACTGAGAAATGGGGTCGGTCTCTGGGCCTGATTGCAGCATGATACAGTACTTTATTGTCAGAGAAACAAAAACTCTCAATGAAGACAGAAGTGCCCCATGGGCTTTGTCTTACAGCTGTATGAAAATGTCTTTCTTTTCTTTGAACATACACGTGGAAATAGCACTTAGAATTTGTGTGAGCCTTTGACAGGCGTAAAAGGTATGTGTGGACATTTTGAGGATTGCTTGACCTGAGAATTGCTTCAGGTGACCTCTGGTCTCCAAGAAACCCACTTCTATTGTCCTCCAACTCTTCCCTTTGGAGCCCTTTAAGCTTCTAAAGCAATTTTTGATGTTAATGTGAGCTATTGTTTCTGCTTTTCCTTTTTCCTCCCACTAACATCAGACTCAAAATTTTAGGTCCACCTCTTGGCTTTACCTGTAAAAAACTCCATTTTTATTATATTATATGTGGCTTATGCACCTGGATAAATATCCAACGTTTCTCACCTCTTGATTTGGCTTTTGAATTCTGAGGGTCTGAGCCACTTTATTTGTCCTGGAATGGGGACAGTGATAGGAGTTAGCTGTAACAGAAGCATGGTAAGAAGGCAACATTATCCTTCTGTCGTTTCTGAATAAAGCTGGACAAGTCTGCATCAATGCAGAGAGATCTTGAGTCTGTTCCCTGTGTTAGAAACCCTTGTGGCAAAGTCCATTCTTTTGGTCAGGGTGACAGGAAAAAGTGTGACTATTTAGCTGTATCTTTGGGAATAAATAAATCCACATATTCTTTGCTAGATCAGATGGAAGCTAAAAATAGAAATTGATATTTGCTTTAGGAAGGCTGAGTTGTCTTTGAGTCTTAGCCCATATTTTTATTATCCTTCATTGGAAGCAATTTGATTTTGGACCTGAAATTTGAGAATGTGAGAATTAGATGACTTGTAGCCAACTATGGCCTTTATATGTAGAGTCTTATGGGCTAAGTCAAATCCCCATGATGGAATGATGAAACCCTGATAGCATTTTGATGCTTTCAGTGATCTCAGTGATTTTCAATAAACGTGACATTGTCAATGACTTCTGATGATTCAATATGATACTAATATATTTTCAGCATGCCATGGAGAGTACTTATTGTTTTTCCATCTTAATCTCTAGTAATTTTCTAATCTCTTTATTTACAATAGAGTTTATTGAGAGTTCAAATGATGAGCATTAACAGAAATTTGAAAAAGCAGGTATCTCTCTCTCTCTCTCTCTCTCTCTCTCTCTCACACACACACACACACACACACACACACTCACACACACACACACACACACACACACACACACTCACACACACACACACACACACACACACTTAGGAAGCACATACCCCAACTAAACAGGTATTTAACACTACAAACAGAGTCACACAGGTGGTGCTGCATCTCAAGTGCCAAGCAATGTTGTCATCCAAGGCCAGAGAGGAGGTGAGAATGTGACAAGAGCCTACATATTTATTGTCCCCAGGACCACTAGCTTAGGGCTGTCAGGCCCCACAGTGAGCTGGGCCCTCCTATATCAATCATCAATCAAATGGGCACAAACTTGGTGAAGGGTCCCAAGGTCCCCAGAGGACTCTCCATGCTGCAGGTGCCCTCGCACACCCAGGATCTTGAGATCACTGGTGAGTGGAATGCAACACCTGTTCCAAAACAACCTGGAGGGTCTTGTGCCAGCAGGAACAGGGACAAAGGAAACCTGTCTAATCAGCAGCCCAGGCTACTATACCCAGCAAAACTCTCAATTACCATAGATGGAGAAACCAAGGTATTCCATGACAAAACCAAATATCTTCATACAATATCTTTTCATGAATCCAGCCCTTCAAAGGATAATAAAGGGAAAACTCCAACACAAGGAGGGAAATCATGCCCTAGAAAAAGCAAGAAAGTAATCCTTCAACAAAGCTAAAAGAAGACATCCACAGGAACAGAACCCCAATAAATCCTTTCTGCCCCAACCTGCTTTAGGCTGGTGTTTTATATACAGCATTAATGGATGGTGCCTCTCCTGGGCTGGTGGTTCTGGGATCAATTCCTAGCACTCCCATGGCACCTGAAAACTGTCTGTAACTCTAAGTTCAGTGGATCTAACATCCTCATATAAATATATATGGAGATAAAATATCATCATCAAAANCCCCCACCACCCCTACCTCGTGCTTATGGATCAAATGTAAGCTCTCAGCTATTGCCAGGCTCCACACCATGATGGTCACAAACTCACCCTCTGAAACTGTAAGCAAGCCCCAAGTTAAATGATTTCTTTTACAAGATGCCTTTGTCATGATGTCTTTAACAGCCATAGCAAAGTAACTAAGGAACCGGCACTTATATGCCGAGAGTAACCAATAGCCATCTAGTTGGACTTAAAGCAAGCTCAACAGGAGGGGAAATGTCTCATATTATAAATCTAACCAACTACCCTGACTGGTGAGGTCTATGATCCTAGAGAAGGACCTGCTTTAGTAAAATCAACATAATTTCTAAGTGCATTGTAAATACTTATCCTCATACCCACAAATAAGTATAAACCTGCCTCCTTATCACAGGAGCTTCTTAAAGTGAAAGAATGGAAAAAGTATATAAACTGCTTAGTTTTTTTGTCAACATTACCCAAGTTAGGGTCATTTAGGAAGAGGACATCTATTGAGAAAAATATTTTCACCAGATTGGCCTGTGGACAAGTCTGTGGAGCATATTCTTAATTGACAATTGATGTGGGAGGACCTAGCTCACTGTGGGCAGTGCCACCCCTGGGCAGATGGTCCTGGATGCTATAATAAAGAAGGCTGAGTAAGCCACAGGAAGCTGGTACAAGCACTCTGGAAATCAGTTTGGCGGTTCCTCAGAAAATTGGATATAGTACTACTGGAAGATCCAGCAATACCACTCATGGGCATATACCCAGAAAATGCTCCAACTTGTAATAAGGACACATGCTCCACTATGTTCATAGTGTAAGACCCAGAGGGAATCCCCCCACTCAAATCTCGGGACGGCGTACACCCAAGGAATCACAAGAGACTGTCTTGATGCAAAAACACGGGAGGGCATTAATTTATGGAGCTCCAGCCTGATACGTATCTCCCGCAGGAAGACAGAGGAATCTACCTTGAGGAAGGGTCGGGGGAAGGGTATAGAAATTGGCGTGGTTACACATGATTAATCAATTTTAACATCAGCAGCTTAAGTGCTGATGTCAGCACTCTGAAAGGCAGGGGGTGCTTATCTGGGGTAGTAGAGCAGCATCTGGCTAATCTTAAACCAAACCATATAAGGAAGACGAAGAAGGCAAAGAGGCGTCAGCTGACGAGTTAACAGCTTTTATGTAGGCATGTCCCTACTTTGCCCTACACCTGTAACTCATCAGGCTTTCCAGCACAGATTTTGAATTCAATTTTAATTTTCTTTTCTTACAATAGCAGCCTTATTTATAATAGCAGAAGCTGAAAAGATCCCAGATGTCCCTCAACAGAGGAATGGATACAGAAAATGTGCTACATTTCCACAATGGAGTACTACTCAGCTATTAAAAATGATGAGTTCAGCTGGGTGTGGTGGCGCACACCTTTAATCCCAGCACTCGGGAGGCAGAGGCAGGTGGATTTCTGAGTTCGAGGCCAGCCTGGTCTACAAAGTGAGTTCCAGGACAGCCAGGGCTATACATAGAAACCCTGTCTCGAAAAACAAAAAACAAAAACAAACAAACAAACAAAGATGAGTTCATGAAATTCTTAGGCAAATGGATAGAACTAGAAAATATCACTCTGAATGAGGTAACCCAATCACAAAAGAACTCACATGAAATGCACTCACTGATAAGTGTATATTAGCCTAGAAACTTAGAATACCCAAGATACAATTTGCAAAACACATGAAACTCAAGAAGAAGGAAGACCAAAGTGTGGATACTTTATTCCTTTTTAGAAGGGGGAACAAAATACCCATGGAAGGAGTTACAGAGACAAAGTTTAGAGCTGAGACTGAAGCAAGGACCATCTGGAGACTGTCCCACCTGGGGATCCATCCCATAAACAACCACCAAACCCAGACACTATTTCATATGCCAATAAGATTTTGCTGACAGGACCCTGATATAGCTGTCTCCTGTGAGGCTATGCCAGTGCCTGGCAAATACAGAAGTGGATGCTCACCGTCATCTATTGGATGGCGCACAGGGTTCCCAATGAAGGAGCTAGAGAAAGTATCCAAGGAGCTGAGGAGGTATGCAGCCCTATAGGAGGAACAATATTATGAACTAACCAGTACCACCAGAGCTCATGTCTCTAGCTGCATATGTAGTAGAGGATGGCCTAGTCTGCCATCAGTGGGAGGAGAGGCCCTTGGTCTTATGAAGATTCTATGCCCCAGGGGAATGCCAGGGCCAGGAAGTGGGAGTGGGCAGGTTGGGGAGGAGGGGGAGGGAGGAGGGGATTGCGGATTTTCAGAGAGGAAACTAGGAAAGGAGATAGCATTTGCAACGTAAATGAAGAAAATATCTACTAAAAAAAATAGGTTTTGAAAAAAATTAAAGTTATGAAGTTTCAATCCTTACACAATCCTCCCCAAAATGCATGGTCAGTTCTGTCACAAACATTACTCTATTTCTGGTGCTGAGTCCTGTATTACTTACAGTTTCTATGGTCTTAGGTAAATTCATGGCCAACTGCAATTTGTGAAGAAAAGCGTTAGTTTGTCTTCCAACTTCAGTTCATCAAGGAGGAAAGTCAGGGCAGGAACCTGGAGGCAGGAACTGAAGCAGAAGCCATGGCGGAGTGCTGCTTACTGGGTTGCTCAGCCTGCATATTCATTGTCCCCAGGACCACTAGCCTAGGGCTGTCAGGCCCCACAGTGATCTGGTCCCTTCTATGTCAATCATCACTCAAGAAAATGTCCCACAGACTTTCCAACAGGCCAATCAGGTGGGTGTATTTTCTCAGTTGAGCTTCCCTCTTCCAAAATGACTCCAGCTTGTGTTAATTTGACATAAAACTAGTCAGCACAATACAATGTTTGTGTTATGTTAGGTCTACTTATGATGATACTGTGTTTCTTTGATGTTACTGTGTTCCTTTGGAAGCTAAATATGACAATATTTTATTGGGTATTATGTTGTCAAAAGGTGAACTTGTAGTGGTTAATTTTTGTTTTCAACATGATTGAATTAGGAATCCACTAAGAAATGGACCTCTGGGTAACACTGTGGGGATATTTTCTGGTTTAAGTGTGAGAGCAAGATTTTTTCCAAGAGCCTGTAGTATCTCCTGGCTGGATCCAATATATAAAGAAGAATATAGGAAAAACAGTTCTTTTGCCTGACTTCCTCCACTTATTGCTGGTAGGTGCAATAACTCTGTTGTAAAATAGAGTTGACATCAGAACTCAGCTTCATTAGCCTCCCAATGTAGACTGAAGATAACAGGTCTCCAGGAATTATTCAGGCTTTCAGCACCAGATTAGAACTTCAAAGGCAGCATGTATGGTGAACTGAGAACTGGGTTCTCAACCTCTACAGTGTGCACCAGAAATTCTTAGACCACTTATATACATAGTATGTAAGCCAATCTAGTGAATTATGTTTGTAACATGTGTTCATTCTATTACTCATCTTTATCCAGACAATCTTGACTTATATAGTGGCTCAAAGATCCAATTCTTTATGTAACTTTAACAAAAATAGATCAAGTTAGCTCTTCAGTTCTGGCTGTCATGTCTCAAACTCATGAGAATCCTCCTGCCTTAGTCATATGAATGCATGGACTATGGGCATGTGGTATATTAGCTACCTTCATTTGACTTTTCAGGCCTACATGAACAAGATTGTGCAATTTGGGAATTTATGAAACTTGGGAAATTATATGTATTCCAACTTAAAATATTTTCTTGAAGATATTTGGTCACTCATTATATTTTTGTACACAATGAAAGGGCAACCATTATAGTATCTAATCATTACATGTTATCATTACTATAATTAGTCAAATGATATTCCATTTACAACATTGTTAAATTACCAATCATGAGGGATCCTAGATTGACAACCACTAATGATACTTAGTGTCTCTTGGTGCTGCCCACTGGACCTGGTAGATCTTGATTAATATCAAGAGACAGTCCACTAGTAAGCATATTGGAATTGGAACTAATTAATGTTCCTGGCATTTCTGCTCCTGGTGGTGCAAGTCTTCGTCTCAGTCTGAACATGCATGCTTTGGTGGTGGTGGTAAGAGGGGAAATTTCAATGCCTTGGAAAACATTTTAAAGAAATACTATCAATGTGGAAAATATCTATGTATGTCATATTGAGTGAAGAGTCTTTTACTTCTGCTCTGACTGTACTATGTTCCTAGCAGTGGGGTTTCATGTTGATGTTGGTATATGCAAAGGTGTCAGGATGAGGTGTGGGGACCTGGAGACTCACCAGTGCTTTTTTGGAATTCCAGTGAATTCACCTGCCAATTCTCAGAGACCAGGGAGGCAATGTGTGTCCTTGTCTTTCCATAGTTACCACACAAGATTTCCACTGAAATATGCTTGGTTTCTTAGGCTGTTGGTTGATTAGAGAAGAACAAATGGCGATGTTGAATTCACCTCTGAAAGAATTATGAACATGTAGAATGGAAGTTTTGACTTACTTACACTTCAGCTGTTGGGACCAATGTGTTGATTTTTTTTTTTATCTTAGCGTTAAGAAAACAGAAGGCAGAGTTCTGGCAGCTGTGAGTTGCTGTGGCAAGGGCGTGGCCTCAGTGTGAGCAGAGCATCTTGATATTTGTTTGTTGTAAATGGCAGTGGTGTTTTTCTTCAATATGGTTTCACTACAAGTCAGATTCCAAAAGTGAGAGCATTTGGTTGTTCTAAGTCCGATAGCTAGGTCAGAGACCAGAGTTGGATGCTAGTTGACCAGAATGACAAAGTCTCACAGACAAGGACATTATCCATATATAGGGAAAGAGTATTTAATTACAGATGTGCTTGTGGTAGCCAGAGGTTGATGTTGGGTAGCCCTGCTCATCACTATTTTTTAAAATAATTTATTTATTAGATAATTTCTTCATTTACATTACAAGTGCTATCCCCAAATCCCCTATACCCCCCCGCCCCCGCTCTGCTCCCCTACCCACCCACTCCCACTACTTGGCCCTGGCATTCCCCTGTACTGGGGCTTACAAACATTGCTAGACCTAGGGCCTTTCTTCCCCAGTAATGGCCAACAAGGCCAACTTCTAATACATATGCTGCTAGAGACGTGAGCTCTGGGGGTTCTAATTAGTTCATATTGTTCCATCTATAGGGTTGCAGACCCCTAATGCTCTTGGGTTCTCTCTCTAGCTCCTACGTTGGGGACCCTATGTTCTGCCCTATAGATGATTGTTAGCATCCACTTCTCATGACTATTTTTTTTTGAGCTACAATCTCTTCATGAATGTGGAGCTCCTGGTTTCAACTAGACTGGCTTGCCTATCCAGAGGGTTCCTGGGACCTGCCTGTCCTTGCCCAGTCCAGTGCTGGAGTTGCAGCTACCCTTTACCACTCCTGGCTTTTTACATGGTGCTGGGATTCTGAATTTTCACTGTCTGTCTGGGGCTCTAGATGAGAGCAGCTAGACATGAGCTAGAGTTCATTGTGAGGGTCTTCTAATCTAATCCACTTCATAGGACTGCAGACAGGACTACAGACTACAGGGTGTTTGTGTTAATAATTGTTATGGCCAAACATGGAAACAATTGCTAAGGAATGATTATCCCACAAATATATTTTGTGGGATAAATGCCTTCTGACTCAAAATCTTTTGAAGATTTGTTATTTTATATGTACTGAGTATTTTGCTTTCATGTGTGTAGGCACACAACCCGCATGCCTGGTACTCTGAGGGGTCAGAAGGGAGAGATGGATGCACTCAAACTGGAGTTACAGATGGTGAGTTGTCATGTACTTTCTGTGAAGTGACCCCAGGACCTCTGCATGAATAACTAATGCCCACTATGACTGAAACCTTGGTTTGTCTGTCTTGTTTTGATTTTTTCCATTTTGTGTCAGTGGGAATTAAAACCACAGCACCAAACTTGTTATATAGGTGCACCACCCCTGAGCTACACCCCCAGATTCAGGTTGACTTTTAGGTTGTAAGTTTTTCTTTACAATATTTATCTGGGCCTCTGTACCATGAATATGCTTTCACTAGAAATATGTACTATGACTAAAGAGATAAAAGGTATAACCTTGATTTCATCAGACATCGAACCACATGGGAAAATAACCAACATTGTTGAGTGACTTTATCCTTACTGAAAGTGTGTGGCACATGCAGTTCTTCTACAGCTGGCATTTAAGGGTACAGGTAATAAAGAGGCAGTCATAGCAATAATCAGTTATTTTTCCTTAACAATGGGCAAAGAGACACTTTGGATGCCCTGTTTACCAAGTCTGATTGCCTTCCCATGTCATTCACAGGTTTAGGAACACACAGTTCTCCACCTTCAGTCATGCTTCTGCAAAGTCCCTCAGTGACAGACAGACTGAAGAGATGGAATGGCTGATGGCAGAGGAAACAAGGAATGGGACATGGGTCCAAGAGTTTAACCTTGAGGGGTTCCCTGTGGCCGAGCACCTGAGGATCCCCTTCTTCCTGTTGCACTTGCTGGCCTACTTGGCTTCCCTCATGGGCAACACGCTCATAATTAGCATCACTTGCGCAGACCACCGATTACAGACGCCCATGTACTTCTTCCTCAGCACTTTCTCCTTTGTGGAATGTTGCTTCATAACTACAGTTATCCCCCAGCTGCTCGCCATCTTTCTGTCAGGGAGGCAAACCATCTCCTTTGTGGCCTGCTTCACACAGGCCTTTGTCTTTCTTTTCGTGGGGGCAACTGGTTTTTTCCTCATGGCTGTCTTATCCCTGGACCGCTATCTGGCCATCTGCAAACCTCTCCATTATCCAAACATCATGAGCCCAAGGATGTGCTTCTTTCTTGTTACTGCCTGCCTAGTTTTGGGATTCCTCTTCATGGCTGGTCCAGTTGTGATGCTTTCCCAGTCATCCTACTGTGGCCCCAATGTTATTCCTCACTTTTTCTGTGATTTTGGGCCACTGGCAAATCTCTCCTGTTCAGATACCAGGTCTGTTGAGATGCTGTTTTTTAACCTCGCTTTAATTGTACTTTTTACTTCCCTTCTGATAGCCATCTTTGCATACAGCAACATAGTGGTCACAATAGTGCGTCTCCCTTCAGCCAGGGAGCGACAGAGAGCTTTTTCCACATGTTCCTCTCATCTCATTGTCCTCTCTCTAATGTATGGCAGCTGTGTATTTATATACATAAAGCCAAAGCAGACAAGCAGGCTGGACACCAACCGAGAGGCTGCTCTTGTGAACACAGTAGTGACACCCCTTCTGAACCCTGTCATCTACACCCTGAGAAACAAACAGGTCCACCAGGTTCTGAGGGACGCAATGTCCAGGGTTCAGTTACACAGATATCAGAGGAGCAATGCATCTTCCTTTTGAGTTTGACTAACACTGTTTTAACTTAAGTGTTTTTTATAAATTTCAGGTATGTTTCTCATCAAATTCTTCTTGTTTGTTATTACAACAATGGCTGATGTATCCAATAATTCCATCTGAAGGCATTAATAATCTTGTGATAAAAAATCTTTCTATATCTGCTTTGGTACCAATTAAGATCAAAGCCTCATATATACTGCATGCATATTACAGCTCTACAAAGTGTCTGCAATTATCCATGCATTTATTTCTTTTTTCTTTTTTTAATTAGATATTTTCTTGATTTACATTTCAAGTGCTATCCCATAAGTTCCCTATACCCTCCCGCCCTCGCACTGCTCCCCTACCCACCCACTCCCACATCTTGGCCCTGGCTTTCTCCTGTACTAGGACATATAAATTTTGCTAGTCCAAGGGGCCTCTCTTCCCAATAATGACAGACTAGGCCAACTTCTAATACTAATGTAGCTAAAGACACAAGCTCTGGGGGTTCTGATTAGTTCATATTGTTGTTCCATCTCTAGGGTTGCAGACCCCTACAGCTGTTGGGTACTCTCTCTAGTTCCTACATTGGGGACCCTGTGTTCCACCCTATAGATGACGGTGAGCATCCACTTCTGTATTTGCTAGGTACTGACAAAGCTTCACAGGAGACAGCTATACCAGGGTCCTTTCAGCAAAATCTTGCTGGCTTATGCAGTAGTGTCTGCGTTGGATGGCTGATTATGTGATGGACCCCCCGGGTGGGGCTGTCTCTGGATGGTCCATCCTTTTGTCTTAGCTCCAAACTTTGTCTCTGCAACTCCTTCCATGGATATTTTATTCCCTATTCTAGGGAGGAATGAAGTATCCATGTGTTGGTCTTCTGTCTTGATTTTCTTGTGTTTTGGAAGTTGTATCTTGGGAATTCTAGGCTTCTGGGCTAATATCCACTTATCATTGAGTGCATATCAAGTGACTTCTTTTGTGATTGGGTTACCTCACTAAGGATGATATCCTCCAGATATATCCATTTGCTCAAGAATTTCATAAATTCATTGTTTTTAATAGCTGAGTAGTACTCCATTGTGTAAATATACCACATTTTCTGTATCCATTCCTCTGTTGAGGGACATCTGGGTGCTTTCCAGCTTTTGGCTATTATAAATAAGGCTGCTATGAACATAGCGGAGCATGTATCCTTGTTACCAGTTGGAACATCTGGGTATATGCCCAGGAGAGGTATTGCTGCATCAATTGGTAGTAGTATGTTCAGTTTTCTGAGGAACTGCCAGACTGATATCCAGAGTGGTTGTACAAGCTTGCAATCCCACCAGCAATGGAGGAGTGTTCCTCTTTTCCACATCCTCGCCAGCATCTGCTGTCACCTGAATTTTTGATCCTAGCCATTCTGATTGGTGTGAGGTGGAATCTCAGGCTTGTTTTTATTTGCATATCCCTGATTATTAAGGATGTTGACCATTTTTTCAAGTGCTTCTCAGCCTTTCAGTATTCCTCAGTTGAGAATTCTTTGTTTAGCTCTGAACCCCATTTTTAAATGGGGTTATTCATTTTTCTGGAGTTCAGCTTCTTGAGCTCTTTGTAAATATTGGATATTAGCCCCCTATCAGATTTAGGATTGGTAAAAATTCTTTCCCAATCCGTTGGAGGCCTTTTTGTCTTATTGACAGTATCTTTTGCCCTACAGAAGCTTTGCAATTTTATAAGTTCCCATTTGTCAATTCTTGATCTTACAGCACAGGTCATTGCTGTTCTGTTTAGGAATTTTACCCCTGTGCCCATATCTTCGAGGGTTTTCCCCACTTTCTCCTCTATAAATTTCAGTGTCTCTGGATTTATGTGGAGTTCTTTGATCCACTTAGACTTGAGCTTTGTACAAGGAGATAGGAATGGATCAATTCGCATTCTTCTACATGTTGACAGCCAGTTGTGCCAGGACTATTTGTTGAAAAGGCTGTCTTTTTTCCACTGGATGGTTTTACCTCCCTTGTCAAAGATAAGGTGACCAAAGGTGTGTGGGTTCATTTCTGGGTTTTCAGTTCTATTCCATTGATCTACCTGTCTGTCACTGTACCAATACCATGCAGTTTTTATCACAATTGCTCTGTAATATATCTTGAGGTCAGGGATGGTGATTCCACCAGAGGTTCTTTTATTGTTGAGGATAGTTTTTGCTATCCTAGGTTTTTTATTATTCCAGATGAATTTGCAAATTTCCCTTTCTATTTCAGTGAAGAATTGAGTTGGAATTTTGATGGGGATTGCATTGAATCTGTAGATTGCTTTCAGCAGGATAGTCATTTTGACTATTAATCCTGCCAATCCATGAGCATGGGAGATCTTTCCATCTTCTGAGATCTTCAATTTCTTTCTTCATAGACTTGAAGTTCTTGTCATACAGGTCTTTCACTTCCTTAGTTAAAGTCACACCAAGGTATTTTATATTATTTGTGACTATTGTGAAGGGTGTTGTTTCCCTAATTTCTTTCTCGTCCTGTTTATCTGTTTTAGAGAAAGGCCACTGATTTGTTTGAGTTAATTTTATATCCAGCTACTGCACTGAAGCTATTTATCAGGTTTAGGAGTTCTCTGGTGGAATCTTTAGGGCCACTCATATATATATATATATATATATATATATATATATATATATATA
>CACVCL010022405.1:0-41276 GCA_902729485.2 Mus minutoides | reverse complement strand
CCTGGGATTATAGATACTCATCCCCAATACCTAAATCAGAATTTTAATAAGTCCTGTGGATCATTAGGAGTCAGAGTCCTGTGATTATGGTATTGATTACTCTTAAAAGTCTCACTTTGCATTTGTTAATATAGAATGCTTTTGCCATCTTAAAGTTTACCTTGACATTCTTGTAAGTCCTAGTAGCTTGTCTGATTTCACCTATTGTATAAAATCCTCCTGTCAGATTATATTAAATCATTAAAAACACTATTTCATAGTTTTATTCTTTGACAATCCCATGCATGTGTTTAACACATTCTGGTCACTTTGTTCTCTCCATTCTCTCTCTCTCTCACTATCATGTGAGCTCCTTCTTCCCTGCAGTTCCCCTTCCCACTTTCAGGTCTTTATTTTGCTTCTGTTCTTGTTTGTGATCCCCTGTGGGTAACTGAGGTCCCTGGCATGGGCATGGTTGGGGAACAATCTACTCTCCCACTTGCTACACTTGCTATGTTACTGAGGAAAATTAGTTCCTCTCCTCCAGCAATCCTGGACTGTCATCAGCTCCCTGGACAGAGCAGGCTCCTATGAGCTTCTTCACCCCCACCCCTTCTAAGCCTACACTATGCCTCCCTGCCCTATGGAACTTAAATAGCAACAAATCTATTTCATTAATTTCCCAAGACTTTTGAACACAAGACAACATGGCCAGGAAATCAGAGGCAAGCTGTTAACACATCCACATTTTCTGCCTGACCATTTTGTTTTTGTTTACATACAAATGGAATTTGGAAGTGGAAAGCTTTTGAAACTACCAAACAATTCCCCATCCCAGGCTTGGTAAAGAGCTTGAGAGCATAATATTATTAAAGGGTTATGAATCAGCTTAGACTTTCTCCACACTGACCCTTGCTTACCCTCTGCCCTTTACTTCTGGGCAAAGATAAATTCTGTTTTTCACATAACATTTTATTATTTGTAATAACAACAATATTGTCACAAAATATTAAATCATAGTAGCTAGGGTTATTTTCATGTTTGGCCCTACAGCCTATTAACTGGAAAAAAAATAAAGAGAACCAAACACTGATACTGAAAAATTAATTTGTAATAATTATACTGTTCATTTTAAAAGCTCTTTACATTCTATAAAAACACTTTTACAGAATCTTTGGTGGAGCAGAAAACAGGAATTATGGGTTTCAAGGGACCTCAGGACTTGGCACTTTGTGGCCCTGGGAAAGTTATATTAGGCTGAAGTTTCCTTGTCTGTAAATTGACTCTGATAAAAACTGTACATGGCTCAAAGGGTTATACACCAGATTAAATGAGTTAATGCTTATTAAATACTTCTGACAGTTTCTGGCATGTGGTGAGTGCTAATGAGTATATTTTTAAACTCAAAGGAATAACACTTTTATTAACACACTTTAAGGAAGAACTTCTCACCTTTGCAGAGCCAAGGTAATGAAGCCCACAGCTGAGGGAGATAAAGGATGAGCCTGCTGGAGATTATCATAACTGATTCAAATCCAGCCCTTGTGCTTCAACGAAGCCTCCTTTTTTTTCTTTGCCGGCATTAATGTCTGTAAATTGAGTCTTCAAATTATGTATACCTAATCACTTACTTATGTCCTTTGTACAATATGCAGTCAGTAATTGCGATTTGCGGTGTTCCTGTATAATGAGATACCTCATTCAGCAACCCTCCATAAACACTTTAGCCAGTGTAAGATCCCATACATTTAATGCATTATAGACCTTACATCCAGGTTCTGAACCCACTTTATCAATGACACTTAAAAACTGTTCTCAGACAAGATTTTCCACTAATGAGAAGCAAGAAGACAGTTAGAAGCCACTATTATTATAACTGTACCTTTTATGGTCTAGAAGAAAATGAAGAGTAGCCACTGGTCACTCTGCAATTGTTCCAAAATGACTTCCACGTGGTCCCAATCTAACTTCCAAGCCTGGTAATATTGACAAACACTTATTTGGCTTTTCCATATGCTGGGAATGGTGTTAGAAACTGGGAAAACATCAAAGGCACATCCTACTTTCTAGATACAAAGGGGATGCCTGTGCAGCGTGGGGAGATGTATGCACAAAGAATAGATGCATCTAGCTTGTTCCAGCCTTCAGGAGGTCATGGTACATCTCAACAATTCTGCAAACATAATGGGAACATTTACTTCACAGCAACTGGTCTGTTACCAAGCTGGGCTTTCTCTTCTAATTGTCAGTGCATCGTTGGAAATATCTATAGTTCATAGGACTCATATTTGATAGAAAGAAGAGAATTGTGTCCACTACATGGTAGATAGAACAAACAACATTGTGATATATATATATATATATATATATATATATATATATATATATATATATATATATATATATATAAAATAATTTTTAAGGTTTGTGTGTGTGTGTGTATGGTTACACGCACATGTGCCTGATTGTATGTATGTGTATTCCAGGCACACAGGCATCCACAGAGGCCAGAAGAGAAAGCTCGGTTTCCTTAAATTGTGTTTCAGGCAGTTACAAGCTAACATGAGTGCTGGGAACTGATCTTGGTTCTCTGCAAAAACAGGGTCTCTGTGTTGCTGAGTCAAACTTCCAGTTTTAGAGATAAATTCTTAAGCCCAGTAACTGGATGAGTCTTTTCTCATCTGCACAAAAGATTGAGCTCTGACAGCTCTATAACTCACAGTGAAGACGCAGTGAGAAGCAAGGTGAGGAGGGTGGTTCATGGAAGCTACTGTGCACTCACACACAAAGCCAACACATTCAGAATCCAGCAGCAACTGGAATCTGCACAATCATACACAGAGAGAAAGCAGCTTCTTGGTTTTTTTCGTTCCCTCTCTATGCACCACACCACAGTACCGATAAAAAGGATCAAAGCATATCATATATAGGAGTAAAATTCTCAAACAATTTTTAAAAAAGAAAGAAAGAAAACTCAATACAGAAAAGAATATCTTGCTAATGTGTAATGTCTACCATTCAGGATTAAATGACTCAAACAAATTACCCCCCAACCATGCATCAGTCAGCAAAGTTCCGCAAGGGACACAGAAATAAAAATTATCATATTTCTCAAAGGCTTCATCTGTGCAGTTATTATATTTAAGGAGCAAAAATAGGACCTATTTTATACCATCATTCAGTTACAAAAATATATTTTAGTACCCGTAAGACATATCTCTGGGGTTATTTTGTTTTTGTGAGCCGTGTGGGTAAGTTGAATAAATGAGTCACTTTATTTCAGTCAATAGTGTATTATTAACAAGATGAATTTTTATTATTTATCATCTAGTTCTTGGTCTCTCCAGGGTAACATAAGTTCAGTTATTAAAATATAAGGGTAGTTATTTTTTTCCAACACAAACAGCGCACTGGCCTTCTTTGTGAATTCCGGACCATGTAATAAAAAGATGAAATAGTTAACAAAAGTGATTTGGGGACATCTTAAGGTGCAGATTATTGATGACATACAACATCAATAGAATGAATATATGCCACTTTCTCCTCACTTTTTTCAATTCTTTGCTAGGTGTAACAGCGATCAATACAGCAAGACTCAGCACTTTCCTTCAAATTTGTATTTGGCACAAGCACCAAAAAAACAATACCTCTGACTTGTCTAACATGGAAAAAAAATGTATAATGCGAAGGTATTTCAATCATTGTATGGATATGGTTTCCTGAGCATTTGCACATCTGTGAAAAAGATAACATGTTGAAAGTAAGTTGTGTTAATTAGGATTTTGTGCGTTGATGCAAAGGAATATTTCTACTCGTGGATCTTATGAACCTATGGGCAGATCATAAAGGAAAATAGAAGAACTGAATACTTTCATAAACTCAGCAAGCATCTGGTTAGTTGGTATAGCAAAAAGCCAGAAAGTTGACAAAGCATTTTATCTACAAGCTTATTTTTCTAAAATTCACATTAAAATAATTTATACATTATCAAGTGTCACTGAGAACTGAGTAGCTTTTGTACAAGACATTTTTTCTCAAAAAAAAAAAAATCAACCCCATTTAGCCCATGTCCTGAACACAGTTATTTGCTTGATATGAGTGTTTTGTTTGTTTCTAGTAGAATCTTCAATTAGCAGAAGCTAAAATATTTCCAAAATGAACCCAGACTTCAAATCATTATAAAACCTTACCAATATACAGTCATAGGCTCTTTATCTAAACAGCTACAGCCTAGCAATGGTTAAAATTCATCCATTTAATATCACTAATTATTTTCCCTCTGCAGCTTTGATGGGTTAGTTATAGCCTGGAATAAAAAAACACTGTGGTAAGGACAACTGTACAGCAAGGTTAAGTGCCTTCTTGTCTTCGGTACCAATAATTACCTTTAAACAAAAAAAGGCTGTTTTCAGATTTGACAGTTAATTTACTAATGAGTATGTGGACCCAATTTATAATAAAGTAATATTGACCAGAAATAATCCTGCATTGGTACTCATCTGAATTATTTTATTGTCCATGTCCCCTATTAAATAAATTGGAAAGGATTAATTTTGCAAGATGGGATTGTCAGAGACGGCTGCATAAACTAGATGCATGTCAGCACTAAATTTAATTATTGATCACAATACAATAGTGCTGAGTGTTTCAATCCCCAAACAGCTTCCAGTAACTATCAGCAGAATCCAAATATAGAGACGGAGGGAAATATTTGATTGCAGATGACTACATTTTTAATAAATAAATATTTCATCCACACTAAATAAAAATTTAATTTTACAGGACTATTTAGATCACTGTTTGAACTCTGGAGTAAATGAAGGATGAATGAGGGTGACTTCTGTAAGATACACATTTTATTTTAATGGCTTAATGTCCACATAAAGTATCCAGGGGATAAGTTTGATCCCATCATTATGGTATGGAAATGAAATGCATAAAGAGAAAGTCATTTGAACATATGCTTTATGTACAAAAAAAGCATAAAGTGCCAACTGCCTGTCTGCAAGTCATATCTATGATTTGAGACCATGTTTTCCTGACATACACAGTAGATTGGCAAATCACAGAGATTAATTTTGATCTCAAAATTAAACTGTGAAAAATTGGAATTAATTGAAAATTGAAAACTGAATCAATTAATTAGCTATACAATATGAAATTCACAAGGTTTTAGCCATTGAAAATAAATTTTTTATGCCTGAAGTGGTTGGATTGTTAAGCAAACTTGGGTATTCACACTAGACATTAGCTTAGTTGACTGATCATTTGATTAAATGTATATTCTTACTTAAATGTAAGAACCAAATGAATTTATAGTTATTTTTCCTAGAATTATAATTACAGTTGATGAGTATATAGATATAACTACAATAATCAAATTAGCTGATGAGTTATGCTATCAAGAATATAGAAGGGATTGTAATATCATGACTGTTCTCAAGAAAACTTCACACAGTGAACACATCATCTCTTATATAACATTAATTTTGAATTTAAAAAATTGGAAAGCAAATAGATATGTTCATATTTATATCTGAGTTTGTGAGTTTGAATAGCAAAGAGATAAATTCATATTTATAGCAGAGCTTGTGAGTTTGAATATTTATCTTGTAGTTAGTGTTCAAAGAGAAATGTAAAAATAGTTAACATTATGTAAAATTCACTGTGGGAATAGAAGTCATTTGCTCTTAAACCCACATAAAAAGCAGCAAAATAAATCTTAAGGGAAAAAAATTACTGCTTTTACCAAGAATTTATCAAGTGAATATGATGCAGATGTTGATTAGATCATCCTGACTTCTTCAACCCATTCTTCATTTGATATGAAACTTTGGAAATGAATATATTGCTTTAATTTTGATAAGCACTGGTTAGGAATAAAGCTATCATTAGCCTAATAAATTTTAGCATGTATCTTGACAATTTTCCAATTTCCTCTAACCTTTGGAACAATAGTTCTGCACATAATACTTTACTCAAAAATCCATCTGTTTGGTTCAAAGTAGAGCTTATTCTCTATCTTGTATTTGAGTTCATTCATCAATATTTTGAATTGCTGTAGTAAATTACTAAATTGAACATTCAAAGACTCAGACCCATTTCAGAGTTTCTAGCTAGTTTTGCAAGAGCACAGTGTATTCAAGCATCCCAATTTCAAGGTTAAGCATGCTAGCTCCATTCCAAGCAGGAGTCTCCATCAAGTCACTCAATTTAAATCTCAATTTTTTGTTTTGTTATTTAAAACTGTTTTACAGTTAAGTCTACTTTGAGATCTATGCCATTAAAATTGTGGTTAACTTATTAGCCACTTTCACCAGTATTTCAATTTTCTTCAATCTCAACATACACTCATGATATGCTGTTATATCCCAACATGTAGAATGCTTATTGAATGGCTTGCTAATAGACGTTTTCTCTCTCTTGGTGATGCAAAAACTAGGCCAGACCAGGGCAGATCAAAAACATGTAAATGCAGGTTTGTTATACACTTATCCTGGACAGGTTGAGGTCCAAGTGAATGGGGCCGAGAAATCATGTGACCGGATTAATACAAAGAGGGTTTTGCAGATCTTCGGAGAGGGATGACTGGGAGAGAACTGCAGGGTCACTTCTATTAAAAGCCAGGGGCCAGGCAGCTGCAAAGGCAGCTTCTACAGGAGAGGCAAACTGAAGACTGCCTGAGAGACCAAGGATCACTGATGCAGAGAATGCCAGCCAATCATCTGGAACTGCTGTTTAGAAGAGATGCCTTCTTGGGACCAATGTGGCAGGGGTGGAGAGTACTAAAGGAGCTTGCGGCACATGAGCTTGCCGCTGAGTTTCTCACCTGCTCACAGAGTCTGAGTCCGTTGATAACATGCCACCTCACCTCCAACTCCCAAGGGCAGGTAGGGTCGGGCAGTAAGTAGTCCAGGGCACAGGCAGCAGATAATGGTGTACCAGCCTGGAGCTGGGATTGTGCCCATATTTGGTCAAAAGCTGAGCCCCTGAGCAGGCATTCTTGGGTGGGCAAGCAGGTTGTATCAGCTGCCAAAAACCTTGGAACTGAGCTTCCCAGGCTATTTCTTTGTTAATTTGTGTGTGTGTGTGTGTGTGTGTGTGTGTGTGTGTGTGTGTGTGTGCTGGCAGAGGCAGGGGTAGGTGGGCGGACGTGGTTGGAGTCACCATCTGTGGGCAAGGGCAGACACCGGGCCCCAAGCAAACACTCGGAGTAGCAAAGGCACTTGTAGAATGGTAAGTATGCCATGTACCACTGACTTCATTAAGTTTAGTGTCAGTCCTACTATGGAAATTTACAGGGAGTTAAAATATAGGGCATAATATTTTGTGTAAACCAGGACTCTGTTTTAAAAGCCACAGAAAATGTATAATGAAGGGTATTTACTGGCAAGAAGGAAAAATGGCACGGAGATACACTTCAGTTCTGCTTCTACATCCATTTACATTCAAGTACCTTGGCTTGGTCCATTTTTTTCCAACTTTTATTAGATATTTTCTTTATTTACATTTCAAGTGTTATCCAGAAAGTTCCCTATACCCTCCCCACTCCCGGCTCTGCTCCCCTACCCACCCGCTCCCACATCTTGGCCCTGGCATTCCCCTGTACTGGGGCATATGAAGTCTGCATGACCAAGGGGCCTCTCTTCCCAATGATGGCCAACTAGGCCATCCTCTTCTATATATGCAGCTAGAGACATGAGCTCAGGGGGTACTAGTTAGTTCATGTTATTCTTCCACCTATAGGGTTGAAGACCCCTTCAGCTCCTTGGGTACTTTCTCTAGCTCCTTCCTTGGTAACACTGTGTTCCATCTAATAGCTGACTGTGAGCTTCCACCTCCATGTTTGCCAGGCATTGGTATAGTCTCCCACGAGACAGCTATATCTGGGCCCTTTCAGCACTATCTTGCTGGCATATGCTATAGTGTCTATGTTTGGTGGCTGATCTTCACCCTTATATTGTCTTTTCTCACAGTTGCTTCATACCTGTTTGCTTCTTCAAATCTAATACACATCTCTGCAGATCAAGAGTTATAAGCTGCCATTCTTCACATAGCCCATGAGTTAAAGGTACTAAGTTTGTTGGTGTTTTAAACTTATCAATAGTTGAGAGGGAAAGAACCAAAAAACAAATAAAGTGCAAACAAAGCAATACTCTGTGGCATGTAAAATCACATGCAGTTCAAATTTCCAATGTCCATAGATAAGATTAAATTGGAGCAAAGTCATTCATAGTCATATATTTCACGTGTGACCAGTTCAAGGGGAGACTGGTCTGCAGGTTCCAGTAGCTGTTCCAAATGACAGAACACACAGAGTAACTACAGGCTTGAAGGACAAATAGGAAACAATGGCCAACCTGTCAAGGTGCCACAAGCCTGACCTCTGCCTTGAATAACCACTGTTACACAGTGATAAGATTGCTCTAATAGGCTTAATCTGTCTTGGAATCCAATTCAGACATCACTAGTACCCATAGCACATACATAGTTGAGCATTCAAATGTGGCTTAATTGGATTTTTGGTAACTTTATTTTAACTTAAAATTGTATTAAATTCACTGTACTTTTAAGTATATTTGCAGCAACCTATAAATATCAACAAGAAACTTGATAAAGTCCAAACACAAGTAAATTATTTTAGATGAAAACTTGACATATGGATCGAGGTCTTCCTTGAGTTTTAAATCAAGTCACACTTTGAATACTTACTACCAAAATTAGGTCTGAAACATTGCATTTATTGCCGTAATAAACATAAAATATTACATTGGTTTAGTATTTTGAAGGAGCTTAATGTAACTCCCCTACCTTTTCAAATATGCTTGCTTAAACATTTAAAATTATATATCTATACATTTTAGTGTCTTGTTGATATTTGGACAATAAAAACATTAGCTATAAAAGTAAGTATAAAATGAAAAATGAAGTTTAAAATTTATAATTTCAGAAATTTCAAATAGTACCTAAACTCATCTCAAGATTTATTAAAATATGACCACATTCTTCAGTACCAAATCAATGATTCCATATATATTTTACCTTTGTTATTTTTGAAATACTATGTCATTAGCAATCAGATAGCTTTTTATTATGCTTTTCCTTTTTGAAGCAGAAAGTTTTCTTCATTTGTAAATAACTTGTTGTCTAAATTTTGTCTAGTCTTTTATAATAAACTATGCTCCTATATGAAAAAAAAAATCTGGCTTACACAGCTTAAGAAACATAGGAAAACGTATTTGTTGTAATGTGGCAGTAACTGTGTAGAGCATATACAAAGTAGCTATAACAGAGTATCCCCAAGGGATACTGCTTTCATAAGTGAAACAAATTCACTTCCTGAGACAAAGCAGAGAACATGGTTCAGATGAAAAGGTTGCTTTTCTCCTACAGTTAATCATCAGATCAATAAATCCTTACTAAAACTTCCCTGCCCTTCCTCAAATGTCCTGTAGTAAGAAACAGAGTAACACATAGCTCTGACTTGCCAACTCCATGGTTCCCAGTCTACATGGTGTAGACGCCCTCACTCAGTGAATGTATGTCAGAGACACTAGGGTCATCCCTTTCTGCAGGACCAGGTGGACCAGGTGGTTTTAGCAAGAGCCATCCCTGTCAATCACATTGAAATGTTCTAATAATGAGATGACCGCTCTCCAAACCCCCTTCCTTCTCACATTATTTTTACAAGTGATAAATTTCCTGGACCTCTGAAGGTGCTGCTCATCTACTCTCTACTTTTCACAGGTATGCTTTGAACGCCCACCCTGAAATCTCTTACATGCACAATCCCACTTTGGTGATTAGTTTTAGAAAGACATATGCTAACATACTTTATTCTGTTCCTGTCCTAGCATCTAGTTATATTTGCCTGCCTAATCAAAAACAAATGACATATAACCTACCCACAGTCCAGTCTACATATGGGGGGGGGGTGTTAAAAGGGTTTCTACACACTCATTGGTTTAAACCTTCACACAAGTCCTAAAAATATCTTTCATTCACTTCCCAGCTGAGCATATACTCACCTGATTGCAAAGAAGCAAAGTTTATATTCTATTGGGGATATATCTTCCTAAAATCCAGCAGGATTTTATTCATCTTTTCTTACTAGTTTCTAATATTAGTGTAATCCTCCCCCAAGAACAACAGCAACAAAAAGATTTATATGCAGACCTGAATCAAAAAAAGTTTTAGATGGTCTAAAATTGTTTGAAAGGACGTTAGTGAAGAGCTAATGTGCTCAGAGGCACACAGTCATGTGCTGGCATGCACACATGTGTGGACATGGGTATGAATGGCCTCTTGCCTTCTCTATTAGAGGGGGAAGCACAGCCACACAGAGTCCTGCAGGTGGCTTAGCTTTCATTTATCACTAAAGATGATCTGATGACCATAGCACAGCAGTGACTCTCTCCTGCTTCGTCCTGGAAAGAGACTTTCCTATAAAATCTGGCAACCGTAGATAAGTTCAGGGCATTCAGCTTGTAGACACTGACATTGTATTTTATGTGAATCACAATGGAATCCCTAAAATTGCTGAAATGCATGAAGATACTGACTCAAAACAGTTGCAGATATTAACTGTGAGGTGGTGCTTTTATACATTTTGATACAATTAATGAGCAATATTTACATCAGCCTGTCTAAAGTTAGTGGAGAATAGTGAACCTATTAAAGAATGGATTTATAGCCTGTCTAAAGTTAGTGGAGAATAGTGAACCTATTAAAGAATGGACTTACAATATCCTTTCTCACTCCTTCACTCCAAAGGAGGAAACAGATCCCTATCCTTATTAGTCCCAGAACAACTGTAAATATATATCACTCCTTGTTAATACCTTATAACCACACTCCCAGAAGTTCTTTTTACATTCAAACACCATGATCAAATATTCTACCTTACTGTGCCATAAGACTCTTAGCTCTTGTCTTGAAGTCCCAGTTCATAGTGCAGCTGTATTCAGAGTAGGACTTCTAAGAGCTGACTGAGCAGTGAAGACTCTGACTTCACCAGGGGATTAGTCCATCAATGAATTAATACTTTTTTTAAAAATCCACATTTTTTATTATATATTTTCTTTATTTACATTTCAAATGCTATCCCGAATGTTCTGTATACCCTCCTCCCGCCCTGCTCCCCTACCTGCCCATTCCCACTTCTTGGCCCTGGCATTCCCCTGTACTGGGAGAGGGGGGAATTCTGGGTGATGAAGAGAAGATTTTAGGAGTTGGAGCATAGTTAGATGGATCGGTGTATTCTCTCTCTCTCTCTCTCTCTCTCTCTCTCTGCAACATGAGGTGAACAGCTTTTCTTCTCAAAATGATGTGCCCCACAGCAGCCCATAAATAACCAATCCTAGTGACTATGGGCTTAAACCATGAGCTGGGCATTTTGTCACTGTGAGAGAATATGACAAACAGACGGATCTAGAATAAATTGCCTCTCGTGTGTGTGTGTGTGTGTGTGTGTGTGTGTGTGTGTGTGTCTGTGTGTCTGTGTGTGTGTGTCTGTGTGTGTGTGTCTGTGTGTGTGTGTGTGTACTGGCTGGGTTTGTGTGTCAACTTGACACAAGCTGGAGTTATCTCAGAGAAAGGAGCCTCCCTTGAGGAAATGCCTCCATGAGATCCAGCTGTAAGGCATTTTCTCAATTAGTGATCAAGAGTGGAGGGCCCAACCCTTTGTGTGTGATACCATCCCTGGGCTTGTTAGTCCTGGGTTCTATAAAAAAGCAATCTGAGCAAGCCAGAGGAAGCAATCCAGTAAGCAGCACTCCTCCATGGCCTCTGCATCAGCTCCTGCCTCCAAGTTCCTGCCCTGTGTGAGTTCCTGTCCTGACTTCCTTTGGTGATAAACAGCAATGTGGAAGTGTACAGTGAATAAATCTTTTCCTCCCCAACTTGCTTCTTGGTCATGATGTCTGTGCAGGAATAAGAAACCCTGACTAAGACAATATTTGTACACATATGCGTGTGAATGTAGGTTGAGAACAGAGGTTGAAAACAAGTGTCATTTTCAGAGGCTTTGCATCTTATTTTTCTGAGACAGATTCTCTCCCAGAGTATAGAATTTACTGATTAGCTAGACTGATTCATCAATAGGCTCCATGGATCTTCCTGTCTGGAGCTCTCAAGCAATTAGATTACAGATGTTCACTGGTGTGGCTGGCTTTTATATGGGTGATGGGTGTCCAAACTCAGGTCATCTTGCTAGCAAAACAAGTACTTTAATGACTGAGCCTTCTCTCCAGTCCCATGGGGTTATCGGGGCCTGCCTAGGTAGAGCAGTCCCACATACTCTCTGGTGGCTCTTTCACTTCTCTCCTTCCTGGTTTGAACCTTTATGGACTTCCCCACACTGGATTGTTTTCTCTCTAGGTTTAGTTAGCTGCTGGCCCTGACAGGAAAATGAGAAGGGTAGTTGGTGAAAGACATTTCATGGTTATTTCTTACCCCTATTCTTCCGGGCTATGGGATGAAGGTCTGGTGGCAGCTGAACTCCCGACTGAAGATCGTATCATCTGTCACACAGCTTCTTCTGTCAGTTGACACTGTCTCACAAAATGTAGGAGCCATGTTCCTTATTTATCCCTTAGAGTTCCTGGTCGTGGCTCCTCATTGTTGCTATGATCAGCCCTTCCAGATGTGTCCTTTCTGAGAGCTTCTCCTTTGCTACCTCTATAGTGACCTTGAATGACTGTCTCCTGCAAGATTTCTAAATGACAGAAATCTAAATATAAAAGGAGATGTTCAATTCTGAACAAAGAAACTGAATAGAACAAAAATTCCATCTCCTCAAATCAATTAAAACAGTTATTACTAACTATATTAGGATGTCCAGGTTTTAAGCATTTTAACATTGAAGGCTGAATTCATAATGTGCTTAAAACATATCTTAGAATATTTTGATTTTTTGAAAAGTAGTGTTGATAGTAAATGACTTGCATAGGAAAACAAAGCCATAAAACCATCAGAGGAACATGATTCTGAATCAAAAATGTACAGAAGGAAAGCAGAAGAGAAAATCAGCTATGTAATTACCTGTTTCCGTAGGGAAAAAATCATAAATATAAAAATTGTGCCAACATAATTAGAAAATAGAAAGAATTAATTACCAAAGAAAATTATCAAATCATTTTTAAAAAGAAATTTAGGTCGTCCTCTGAACACATAAAGACACATAAATCTCACAAACCAAAATGGCTCAAGGAAGAGAAAGCTCAAAGTGGTGCAAGGTACTGCTTCTGATCTCTAAGTTTCCCCAAACACTAGNCACACACACACACACACACACACACACACACACAAATAAATATACATTCATGTGACAGAGAAATGCTTTGCTATTAATCCCTATTCAAATGCTCAGGTGGATAAGGGAGGACACTGTGCTTGTCTACAATATTATGTCTAAATGAGACTTGATATTCCCAGGCACAGGATATTCTTTTCACAGCTTTCTGATATTCATTAGTTAATATCAAATTATTTTTAAAACATTCCTATAGGACACAAAATTTGAAACCCGCTACTCTCTTAAGGAAATAGTAATACATAGACTTTTAATTTCCATTTATTAACAAGCATATGAATGTTTTTATTTCCAGTAAAAAACATACAGGACACAACAGACAACATAGATTTTATTAAGTAAATTGCAAATTATTCACAAGACATAATAATGCATAGCTATAAAATATTCCAGAACATTTAGCTTTATGAAAGTAGTTTAAACATGGACAGAAGTAAGGACATTGCTTTATCAAAATACCTGACATACTTCTCAGTATTCAAGTTAAGCTGCTGACCAGAGTCTGCACCTTGAGCTCCAAGGGATCCATTAATCTCTTCTGGCCTCCTTGGGGACCTGTACTCATGTACACACACACACACACACACACACACACACACACACACACACACACAGGCACACACAGGCACACGCACACACAAAATTTTAAAAATCATTTTAGAAATACTCAAAGCAGTACCACGTTTAAAAGAAGACAGATAAAACATAAATTTATCAGCATGTGAGCCCCAATCTTGTATGTATACAAATTACAGACAGACACAGAAACGCACAGACACAGAAACACTCACATCATATGCTGTGTGTATGTGTTGGTGTAGCAAAGAAGTTTTCTGTACATGAGTGGACATTCAGACTAGTTTTCAGTCATTCAGTCATTCCTGCTTGCTATTTTGTTGGTATGATAAAACAAAGACCAAAAGCAACTTGGAAGAGAAATTGGTTATTTTGGCTTATAAATTACCAGGATATATATATATATATATATATATATATATATATATATATATATATATATATATAATTTTTAATTTTATTTTATTTATTTACATTCCAGACATTGCCCCCCTCTGGTTGCTCTTCTCAAAATCCTTCATCCCACTCCTCTTCTCCCTTGCCTCTGAGAGGGTGACCCCCCTGCCCAGGCCAGGGCTCTCCCTTCCCTGGGGCCTCAAATCTCTTAAGGTACATTTTCTCCCACTGAGTTCAGACCAGACAGTCCTCTGATTTATATGTGCCTAGGGCCTTGGACCAGCCCCTATATGCTACCTGATTGGTGGCTCAGTCTCTGGGAGCTCCCTAAGGTCTATCTTACTTGAGATTGCTGGTCTTCCTATGGGGTCACCCTCGCCTTCAGCTTCTTCAATTCTTCCCCTAATTCAAACATAGGTGTCCCTGACTTCAGTCCAATGGTTGGATGTAGGCATCTGCATCTGTCTCAGTGAGCTGCTGGTAAGGCCTCTCAGAGGACAGCCATGCCAGTCTCTCTTCTGTAAACAGATCATATACCCCTCATGAGATGGATCTCAAGTTGGGCCAGTCATCCTTCAATCTCTTCTCCATTTTCTGTCTCTGCAGTTCTTTTAAATAGGAACAGTTCTGGGTCAGAAATTTTGACTGTGGGTTAGTAACCCATCCTTCTACTTGAAACTATCTGTTTACTTGAGGTGGACTCTTTTAGTTTCCTCTCCCCATTCTTGGGCATTTTGAAAAAGGTCACCCCCATGGAGTCCTGAGAGTCTCTCACCTCCTGGTTCTCAAGTACTTTCTAGAGGTTCTCCTCCCTTCTTCCCTCCCCTGAGACTCCATATTTCCATTCATTCTCCTAGCCCTCTGGGCATCTCTCCTATCCCATTCAGCCAATGGCTGATCCTGTTCCCCTTGCCCTTCTGTCTCCCATACAGGTCCTTCCTTCCCTCTGCCTCCTATTATTATTGTCAATCACCGTCTAAGTGTGACTGAAGCAACCTCACTTGGGCCTTTCTGTTTTGTTACACTTCTTAATGTCTGTGGATTGTATCTTAGGTTTTCTGTACTTTTGAGCTAATATCCACTTATCGATGAGTTCATACCAGTATGTCCTTTAGAGTCTGGGTTACATCAGTCAGTATAAAATTTTCTAGTTCCATCCATTTGCCTGCAAAATTTATGGTGTCTGGTTTTAATAGCTGAATAGTATTCCATTGTGTAAATGTACCACATTTTCTGTATCCATTCTTCTGTTGAGGGACATCTAGGTTATTTCCAGCTTCTGGCTATTACAAATAAGGCTGCTATGAACAAAGTGAAGCATGTGTCTTTATTACATGTTGGTGTATCTTCTGGGTATATGCCCAGGAGTGGTATAGCTTGGTCTTCAGGTAGAACTATTTCTAATTTTCTGAGGAACTGTCAAATTGGTTTCTAGAGTGGTTGCAACAGTTTGCAATCCCACCAGCAAATCTACAGATTTAATGCAATCTCCATTAAAATTCCAACACAATTCCTCACAGATATGGAAAGAGCAATTCTCAACTGCATGTGTGAAAACAAACAAACAAACAAATAAAAAATCAAACAAACAAACAAACAAACAAAAAAACGAGGATAGCCAAAATAATTCTCAACAATAAAAGGTCTTCTGGTGTAATCACCATCCCTGACCTCAAGCTTTACTACAAAGCAATAGTGATAAAAACTGCATAGTACTGGTACAGAGACAGGTCAATCAAAGGAATAGAATAAAAAACCCAGAAAGAAACCCATATATCTATGGACATTTGATCTTTGACAAAGAAACCAAAGATATACAGTGGAAAAACAAGAGCATCTTTAATAAATAATAGATCCATATTAATCACCTTCCACCAAGCTCATATGGTATATATACCCTTATATACCACATTTTTTAGCAAGTTCTTTAATATATCCAATGTGTTTCCAACTAAAGTGTTTTTCAATATAGTGCCTGGTTTTGATTTAAAGCATTTGACTTTTCTGTATTCTTTTCACATATTTTAGGAACCTGGTTTTCCTTAAGTCTATCTTTGAGGTGATTTTATACTACAAAAAATAAATAATATTTTGTAACTGTAGTAATAGTCCTCTATCAGTTTATTTGATTGACAGTCATGTTATTACTGAAACAACTTATATTCATGTTATTGCTGAAAACAAATCACATTCAAGTCTATACTACCTATAATGTGGGTGGAATTCCATCTCCTAAAACCTCTATTCGGGATAGAATTCTGCTACCATAAGTGTGGTATATTAGAACTGCTTTCATACTAGAATTGGTGGCATCATTTTTATATAGTTCATTTGTGAAGTTTTCAATATTTGTCAACATAAAAATGAGTGTCAGTGTCAACTCTCATTTTCATTTATTCTGGTTCAAAATTTTTTGTTCTTTGCATTATTCTTCATTTTCCCATGGGAATTTTCTTTTAAAAAAAAATGTCTTTTTCACCCATTGTACTGTTTATCTTCCCTTATCTTTAACTGCAATATATGCAATGCCATTTCAGAAAGTCTTATGTAAACACATTATTAACATAAAAAAAGTTAAATTGCTTTTATTTGGCTCTGTCATGTTAAGGAGCCAAAGGAAATTTGAATCCAGCAGATATTTGCACCCAACCAATGGACATAATCTGCTGACCCCTGTGGTTGAATGAGGGAAAGGCTGGAAGAAGCTGAGGATGAGGGTGACCCTGTAGAAGGCCCAGCAGTCTCAATTAACCTGGACCCTGGAGATCTCTCAGACACTGGACCACCAACCAGGCAGCATACACCAACTGATATGAGGCCCTCAACATACATACAGCAGAGGACTGCTGGGTCTAGGTTCAGAAATGATGCACCTAACCCTCAAGAGAATGGAGGCCTCAGAGAGTTTAGAGGTCTGGTGGGGTGGGGTGGGGGTGGTAGTAGGGCAGCAGGAAGATCTTGTGGAGACTGGAGGGTAGGGAGGAGGTATGGGATGGTGAATAGTCAGAAGGTGGACTGGGAGGGGAATAAAGTCTAGAGTGTATAAAAAGAAAAAAAGAAAAAGAAAAAAAAAGAATCAAGCCCAGTTTCCTGAACAGATTTACTGTAAAAGTTTTACACTATAAAAGTGATAGGATAATTTCTGCCTATACCAGCAACCAAGCTTCAGGTAACCACAATCAGTTTTTTTTTTAAACAATACAAAACAAAAAGAAACCCACAACAAAAAATAAGGCTTTAAAAGGGTCCCAAGCATCAGAGAAAGGCATTGTCAGAAAGATCTGGTAGTATAGATTAGGTGTAGAATTACCCTCTACACAGAACAAATTGATTTAGTGTGTATTTGGGTAAAGAGTAAAGGGTGAAGAGTACAATCCAAGAGTCTGCAAAAAGATTAGAAAAAGCACCTCTCTCAACAAGAAGCTAACAAAATAGTGGAATTCAGAAAGGTCTTTATTTACCCACCCACGCACCCTTCAGATATGCATTGTTCATTAGGTATATGCACCGTTTCGTGGTCTGAAGATGCAACTGTGACAAAGCAAAGAAGCTTTGACCCAAGGGTCAGACATTCTACATGTGAGAAGCAGAGAGAGCCCTGTTTTGAGGTTGATGTGATGCACAGAAAGTCCTGTCTATCATTTTTAAGAGTGTAATCAGGGAAGGATGCACTTAACTGGTGTTATTAGTGAGGGAAAGATAGTGAGGGGTAGGTGCAGGAATACATGGAAATGTGCTCTGGTAAAAGAAACTTAACAGTAAAGAAAGTTGAATATGATATATGTGAGGAAGAGCATCAAGGCCTGGATGGTTAAATCAGAATAAGAATTTGTGCCTAATAGGCTACTTGATTGTAGACACACAGCATCTGCAGACACATACAGAATCTGCAGCTTCACAAAACATGCCAAGTTTCTCCATTCACCAGAAAAGCACTTGAGAGGACAAAGAGAGAAACGTGATGCAACATGTTACACTTTTAAAAGGTCAGTATGTCTTTTGGAAGGGCAAGTGAAGTGTCAGAGAATAGATACAATCAGGTGTCTGAGTTGAGGAGGCCACAGCAGTGTTCTAGCTAAGAGATACAGATTTCTGAATCAGAAGAGAAAGGATGGGAGCAACGGAGATATGGTTAGACTGTTGTTGTTGTTGTTGTTGTTGTTGTTGTTGTTCATATTTCTTTTTTATTGGATATTTTATGTATTTACATTTCAAATGTTATCTCCTTTCCAAGTTTTTCCTCTGGTTTTCTCATCTCCCCTCCCCTGCTTCTATGCAAGTGCTCCTTAACCCATCCACCCACTCCCATGTCACCTCTATGACATTTTCCTACACTAGGGAATAGAACCTTCACAGGACCAAGGGCCTCTTCTCCCACTGATGTCATACAATGCCATTCTCCCCTACATATGCGGCAGGAGCCATGGGTCCCTCCATGTGTTCTCTTTGGTTGGTGGTTTAGTCCCTGGGAGCTCTGGGGGATCTGGTTGGTTGATATTGTTGTTCTTCCTATGGTTAGACTTTTTAAATGTATATCTATGATAGTGATCACTTGAAATAAAAGGTTTCTGGAATGTCTGAAATAATAAACATTTTCTTAAACAATTTAGGGAGGAACACCTAGAATAAGAGTATCATTGTTTCCTGAAATGAGAAAGATAGAGGCCACTTTATAAAGTCTTATTCAATTTAAAGGTACATTTAAGTCATCCAAACTTAAACAACAAATACTCATTTGATTTTCAGAACTAGAACTGCTTAAGACAAGGATTCAGTAATTTTCTTGGCATAAAAGTAAGATTTGCATATATAGTGTACATAAGAACAGGTGTACCTGGGAAATGAGTATGAATAGAAGCCAGGCAACATAAGAATAACAAGAACTGGGTTCAGAAGTGAAACCAGCAATGGAGACTCAAGGAAAATGACCCATTGGACAGGAAGACTATAAGAATGGCATAAGGTCTAAGAATCTAAAAGAAGCACATTGTTTCAAAGAAAAGATCATCAACTCTGCCACACGCTGTCATCCAGACACATAAGATGAAGACTGAAAGTAGGCTGATGGATTCTACTGTCCTACTTAAAATCAGCAGAGGTTTTCATGGAGATCACCCAGTGTAACTCTTGTGGCTTTTGTTGATGAGAAGAAGGAGCTACAAATATAGCCAGGAGGTTAGCTCCCTGTCACTCTGACTAAATACCCAAGATAATCAACTTTAAATTTAGGAGGGAGGACGTTAATTTGGCTCAGTTTCCACTTGGCCTGTTGCTTTGGATTTATGGTACAGAAGAGTAGGAGCACATAACAAAGGAGGCTACCCGCTTGGGACCACTTGGGTGCAAAAGGGAAAGAAACTGGGATGTAGCAAGAGCAATAGTATTCAATCAAGCAGCCCAGTGGCCTAATGCATTCACCAGGGTGCTCATTGAAGATTTCACTATCTCCAAGACAGTATCACCACAAGCTGGTGATCAAGCTTATAACACAAGGAGACATTTAAAATCCGAAGCATAGCAAAGATTTAAATAGTATTATGACTATAGTATGAAGTGAATGTTCAAATAATCTTGAGAAAATTTTAAATTGTCTATTGTAAATAAAAATATGCAATATGCAGATTTGAGGTGTCAGAAAGCAGTGTGGCATCACACACAACAGAATGTATGCAAGGGAATGAAAGAGAACAAGTTATCCATAGCAGTCAGGAAACTAAGTGTTGTTAATGTTTGTGAGAGGTCAGAGACTCACATAGATCTTCGCAGTGTGTATTGGTAATTGAACCAATATTTTCTATGTCACTTAAGCCCTATTTCTTAGTAATTAAGTATCTTAGTGTAGCTTTAAAATCAGAACTCTTTTAAAATATAATTGAAATAGATGCTTGGGAAGAGAATTACACCAAGTGCAAGGATTCAGCTATGTGGGAGAATCTATATAACCAACTCATGTGTTCAGATGTTGTGTATGTAAAACTAAGATTCCTATTTTAGTAAATGTGGTTGTCTTAATCGTAGCTGCTAATGACAGGTGACAGAAGAAAAGGAATAGAGAACAGAAGACCAAGCAGGGAAAGACAGTAACTTGAGTGAATTTGCTCTCAGGGACAGACTGTTCTGTCTAATTTAACAGTCCCAGAGGCCTATACTGTCTTGCCATAAGCACTATGATTAATGTGTATTATAATGGGCCTGACTCATCAGGAAATAGTTAAATTAGTTCAAGCATATTCTCTTATCTACACCACATAATATAATTCTGTAAAGATGTTTATCAAATCTACATGAAATAAAGAGTTTTGAAAGAATTGCTTCAGTTATTTGAGATGTCCATTTAGTTGAAAAGACTTATTTGAAATCAGATATAAAAGACCTTATCCAAATCTGTCCAGGAGCTATCAATGATTACAAAACTCTTTAGTAAATAACTACATGAAAAGGCCAGTATTTCATAAATTAGTAAGATTGCTTAAGACGAAACAGTTGTTAACTACAAATTCAGTTTTCCGGCCCTTCTAGAGGGGGAGACTCATTCTTCTTTTGAGGCTTATCATCCAGAATTAAGCAAAGGGCCCATGCTCTCCTTCAGAAAAGAGCCTGTCATTTGATTGTTTCAGTAACATTACAAGACAAATTGAAATCACTTGCTCACAATGTCATAATCAAGGTATTAGCAGAAGAGGGGGGTTCTGTTAATGTATTCTTGCCAATCAAACAAAGCTAAGAGTTACTAAGAAGTTAACCTAAAGCTCCCAAGGAGAGCATAGACTCCATTCATTTTTACAATTGTTTTCTAATTCAAGCCTATTGATCAGGAAGCTCGTGGAGTTGATCATATTGAACCCAGCTGAAGGAGAATACAACACCTGGAGACCATTTGTCTGGGCCCACTAAAATATGTGTCATTTCTATTAGAGTTGAACAAAGAGCTCTGAGCACCACACAAGCCTCCAGGTGCTCAAGCCTAATTTCTAGCAGCCTGGGTTTGTTCTATTACCTTAATCTTGTAGCCATTTCCTATATCTGAACATTTTCTTAACCTATGAAGAAAATAATAGTGATAACAAAATACAAACGTTCATAAATAGCATGTACTCGATATATCACAATGAAATTCAAATTTCTCATCATCTTCTTCACTCAAGTCCTACCCCTTCTAGAACAAAAAACAGGGGGGTTATAAGATTTCTAGTCAGTTATCCAACATATTTTCTTGACAAAAGGGGGGGGGGAGGGGCAACATAATCACAGTGGCTTTAAACTTTACATACAGTTTAATATTTAATTTATCATGTTTAATTATGTGTATATATGTGCCTATGTGTGGGTATATGCATGTGAGTGCTGACCCATGGAATCCAGAAGAGGGTATTAGATCCTCTGAAGCCAAAGTTACAAGAGGTTATAGCCACCATGCAGGTGCTAGAAACTGAACTCTAGCCTTCTTCAAGAATAGTATGTGTTCTTAGCCACTCCAGCCCCCTAAACAAACATTTTAATGAGCATATAAAACAGAAGAATTTAAAAGCATTATCAACTCAGTCTCAATTACAAAGTCATTGGGCAAGGCACAACTATCATCAAACATCTGAAGAACCTCAAATTTCTTGAAAATGAGCCAAGTAAAGGAAGTATGTAAGGAGAATACGTGGTACAATAGCACCAACAGCAAAAGCTATTGTGCGTTGGGACCAAAGAGATCACGTTCCAATCCACTTCTTATGTGAATCTGAGTTAAGTACCAGAAGAGTTATCCACCCCCAAAGTCCTTTTCTGCAAGATGGAAATGAATATTAACTATATTGTAATACGTTATGCTGACAAGTAAAACTTTTCCTCAAAGGGGGGAAAAAAAAAAGCTAGATGATATAGTTGGCACATTTTCCCAGAGTGTTAAGGATGCCATTCATGATATGAACAATTCCTCCAGTTTTCACCAGTTCCCAGTATCATAGCTTCGAGAAATTTTCATGTGCCTGAAGACTTTCTGCCTATACATGATCTGCTCTCTAGTGCGGATGATCTAATTTGTGACCATTACTCTGAAACACCCAGATTCTCCTCATTTTCTGCAAACCTCAGCGAAGGGTTTTTCTAGAGTCTTTAGCAAATGGTGCTGACCAAACTGTATGGCTGCATGTAAAAGAATATCAATAGATCCTTATTTATCGCCATGCACGAAACTCAACTCCAAACTGATCAAGGACCTTACTATCAGGCACCATGAGCCATTTTTCCAGCCCCTCTTCTTAGCTTAGGAAGACATCTCATAAAGCCTTTTTAATATATACACAACCTATATGCAGTAATAGTTAACATAAAGCCATGCAGTTAAGAGAACCAAAGTTGCTTTATCACAAATGATTAGTATAGGAAGTGGACAGGGCAGAAATGGGAGCAAATGAGAAGAGAAGGGCCAGCAAATAAGAAGACAACTTCTTAGTACATAGTAATTGTTCATGTGGGTGATTTCAAGGGATAGTATGAGTTAACACAAATACTGGGGCCAGAAAGGAGAACAGCTATCCACTAAAAATCTCCTGTGCTTTGGTACCCAGGGATGTCAACACATTTTTTCAAGTTCCATTAACTTATGGCTAGAGTACAAACCTTTGTGCCCTAGTACTATTTGTGAAACAGTAACCACCACGTTGTCCTTGTGGCTATGCTCTAGGTATGTTAAAAAATATTTATCAAGTAATCCAATCGTAAAATGCATGTTCTTCATCACAAAATTATGGAAACTTGCAGCTATAACAATAAAACTTAACTAAGCCTATAACTGCTAAGTTCTGTCTTCTTTCTGAAATGTGCCCAAATCCATCACACTAACTGATCATGAGCAGTTGTTCATGATTGTTTAATGTGAGATATCTTTTGTTTTCCCAAAAGAAACGTCATTACTCCATGCTATAAGGGCCTAACACTGTGATACTCTCCCATGTGACTACTGATTTCAAGGGGACTGAGGTCTTTCATATGAGTGCCTATGAAATTTCTAGCCCCCAGGAAGCCATAAAAATCGAGTCCTTTGAGCTCTTGAGACTTCTTCACACTATGTTATTGTTTCAGTGTTCAAGCAAGGACTTTTATCCTTTGTTCTGAATTTCTCAAAGGACAGAAATAAAACTGCCAAAATGTTGGGAGGCCACTCTTACTGTTAGGTCAAACAGCAGTCCCACTAATAATGCTAGTGAAAGAAAGATATACCACACAATTATACCTGATTATTCTTGTCCACTCTCTTTATGACAAATAACCATTTCCTCCTATTTCATGTGAGTTTAATTTATGGTTACTTTAGCTGTTTAATAATTTGATAATGGTTTTCTTTCATCCTGTCTCTTGATATTCTTATGTAACTGATTTCAATGATGGGTAATTGCATTCCCTAATTATATATGTTTATTCCGCAGTTTTAGTCTCAGTCTAATGTCCAGTTCATATTGTACTATCTGCTTAATTCTTCAGGTTCTATCTTAAAACAATGCTCATGTTCTTTATAATTCTGTTATGGAGTGCATATGGTAAGAGAAGTCCAGTTTTTCTCATCCCTTTTGCATCCTAGAGAAGGAAAAATATTTTATAATTAAAGAAGTAGATACTGAATATTTTAGGCTTTGTGAGTTACACAGTCTCTGTTGCAACTATACAACCTTTTTGTTGAATTAAAACGGATCCAGGCTGTACTGTTGTCCTAGAAGAATTATCTTGTTAATTGATCAGAGAACACAGTTATGAACTGGAAAATCTAGCAATAATTATTTGCATGAGCAGTCAGGATCCCTCATGGGCTCTATTACCTGCATCTAAATTAGAATTCACCTCAATTTTTGTTCCAAAGTGTAACTGCTTGGGAACAAGGTTTACAGGATAGACTGAGTTACAAAATAGACTGAGTTTTACAGGCACATGTGTGTCTTTGCAAAATTACCATCTGAATTATGTCCTCCCATTGTACATATTGAACTTCTAAATCTCTGCAATTATGTGACTTCATTTGAAAGTGTGATCACTGCAAATATAAAGAATTGAGAGGAAGTCAACTGTTTGAGGTGGGGTAAACTATTAATTCAGTTTGAGCTTACGAATAAAGGAAAGATTATATGGGAAACAGAGAGAAGGACATCTGAAAAGGAGAGCTTGGAAAAATATTTCAGGTAGCAGAAACATATAGGACAGTAATTCTCAACTTGTGGGTCAAATCCTGTTTTGGGGGTCACAGGAAACCTTCACAGGGGTCGCCCAAGACCATCAGAAGAAACAAAGATCTTTACACTACATTACATTCATAACAGTAGCAAAATTACAGTTTTGAAGTAGCAATGAAAATATTTTTATGGTTGGGGAGGGGTTACCACAACATAGTAACTGTATTAATGGCTCACAGAGTGGTCTAGGATATAGTAGGAGAAGGTTTAATAAATGCCCCCACCAACCCTCTCTCCAAGATATGTGGGTGGACAATTGCTCTTTGATGACATTAAGGATATAATAGACAAGAGCCAGGAAAGCTTGATTTCTGTTGTTTCACTTTGTGTTGCTTTGTGACCACAACAGTAAGAACACATGCAAACTGAGCACCAACTCGCTAAGAACCTCAGACACTTGCCTCTTACTCATTTTGAGTCACAGGCTCCTTTGCTTGTAATCAAAGGTCCATGAATTCCTTATGTGGTGATATTTTTAATTGCATTAAATAAAATAAATAAGACTACAAAGGAATCTAATTTATAATGACATTATGGTTTCAATCTGAACCGCCCACCTCAAAGGTCCTTTTTTTTCTGTGTTCTCACGCCACACCTGCTGATATTATTGTGAAGATTTGAATGTTAATGATTTGGGGCTGGGATGAGAAGCAGATATCTCCTAGTGGCTACGATTGCTCTGCTTTCTGGTCTACCATCATTTGAGAAGTATCTACTACAGGCTCCTCCCAAGGTGGACTCGGCCTAGCTTCTTCAGCTTAATGAACTGCTACCTCTCTGAGATCATGAGCCAAAGGAATGTTTTAAGTCTTATGTTGTTGTGGGCAAGAATTTGGTCACATCAATATATATATAACAAATAACTAATATAAGCCAGAAAATACAAACAAATATAATGTTGTGATATATTTTTCTATTAACATATTAAATGAAAAGTGATTTAGTAGCAACTACAGTGTCCCCATGAAAATTTGCAGGAAAAAATAATTTTCGTATTTTCAAGTATCTATAACTGGTGGAGGACCTATGCCTGCAATCCTCAGCTATTTGAGAGTTTTATGAGACAGGATCATTTGAAGATATAAGTTTGAAGCCAGCCTTGGCAGCACAATGAGATCTGACCTCAGAAAAGAAAATGATAATATTTTTATGGATAAAGACACCAAATATTGCTAAAATTATAATGCTTTCTTTAAAGCAGTTGAATGATAGATTATATTTTTTAGTTAAAGTATAATAGAAATGTATATGTATATAATTTATACTAAATTTATATTCCTTTCTTTCTTTTATTTTCATTTTCTTTTTATTGGATATTTTCTTTTACATTTTAAATGTTTTCCCCTTTCCCGTCTCCCCTTTGGAAACCCCCTATTCTATCCCCCTCCCCTGCCTCTATGAAGGTGATGCCTCCACCCACCCACTCCCATCCTCCCACCCTGGCATTCCCAGTCACTGGGGCATTGGGCACTCTCAAGCCCAAAGGGCTCTCCTCCAATTGATGTCTAACAAGGCCATCCTCTGCCCCATATGTGGCAAGCACCATGGGTCGCTCTATGTGTATTCTTTTGTTGGTGGCCCAATCCCTGGGAGCCTGTTGACAATCATTCCATGAGGCTACAAACCCCCTCAGCTCCTTCATTCCCTTCTACAACTCCTCCACTGGGGACCACTAAGCTCAGTCCAATAATTGGCTGTGAGATTCCAAAATGGTCACCAACAGTTTGGAAAAAGATCTTTACCAATCTTATATCAGATAGAGAGCTAATATCCAATATATACAAAGAAATCAAGAAGTTAGGCTCCACAGAACCAAATAACCCTATTAAAATGAGTAACAGAGCTAAACAGAGAATTCTCAACTGAAGAAACTCAAAGGCCTGACAAATACCTAAACAAATGTTTGACATCCTTAGTCATCAGAGAAATGCAAATCAAAGCAACCCTACCTCACACCAATCAGAATGGCTAAGATGAAAAACTCAGGTGATAGCAGATGCTGGTGAGGATGTGGAGAAAGAGGAACACTCTTCCATTGCTGGTGGCCTTGCAAGCTGGCACAACCACTGTGGAAATCAGTCTGGTGGTTTCTCAGAAAATTGGACATAGTACTACCTGAAGACCCAGCTATACCACTCCTAGAAATATACCCAGAAGATGTTCCAACACATAATAAGGACACGTGATCCACTATGTTCATAGCAGTTGTATTCATAATAGCCAGAATCTGAAAACAACCCAGATGTCCCTCAACAGAGGAATGGATACAGAAAATGTAGTACATTTACACAATGGAGAACTGCTCAGCTATAAGAACAATAATCTCATGAAATTCTCAGGCAAATGGATGGAACTTGAGAATATCATCCTGAGTAAGGTGACTCAGTCACAAAGGAACAAACACTGTATATACTCACTGATAAGTGGATATTAACCCAAAAAGTTCTGAATACCCAAGATTCAATTCACAGACCATATGAACCCTAATAAGAAGGGAGACAAAAAAAAAAGAAGGGAGACAAAAATGTGGATGCTTCCGTGCTTTTTAGAAGGGTGAATAAAATACTCACAGGAGAAAATATGGAGACAAAGTGTGGAGCAGAGACTGAAGGAAGGCCATCCAGAGATTGCCCCACCTGGGGATCCACCCCATATACAGCCACCAAACCCAGACTTTATTATGGATGCTGGGAAGTGCTTGCTGATGGAGGCATATGATTGTCTCCTGAGAGGCTTTCACAGATCCTGACAAATACAGATGTGGAAGATGTATTTCCTTTCTAAATTTGTGACGCGCTAGGAGGGCTTGGTTTTTTTTTTTACTTTAGGTTAAGAATTCTTCTCAAAGTATTCTTATCAACATGGTCAAAGTCTCTGCACATATCCTTTACTGTAGCCCAAGAGAAGGCAAATTAGTGGATATTCCAGGTGAGACGCTCTGTATTTAACTTGTTATTATAGAAGCTGTGGCTATCACTTCTACATTCTACTGGAATGGGTTCCTCCTTGGAGGCTACAATTAGCTGCATGAAAGGCTGAAAACTTAAGGAGTTGTACTAACCTTTCTTCACCACACCAACCAACAAAGGAAATATATAGAGTGAACATTTAGAAACATTCAGTAGTATCAGATCTAGGAACTGATTTTCCCTTCATCTAGGCTTATTTCTAGAATTCTGGAAAGAAAGATGTAAAAATGAACTTTCAACAGAATTTAAGATACTGGTTGAGAGAAACTGCTGGAGCAGGAAGATGGTTGCATTAGTGTGGTGTCTTTAGGCAGAAGAACTGAAGGAGGGTGTTTTATGCCAAAGCTTCAAAGGTATAATCAAGAATCTCACAGCTATTCTCACTGTTTCCACACAGACTTCCCATCAGTCCACACACCTCATTGTATACCTGTTTCACAAGTGGATAGAAATTTGCTCTGTTGCCTGCGTGACAAAGATGAACATCAGAGTTGAGGTTAGTCTACCTCCGATTAACTGGCTTCTCAATGGACTGCCACAGGATTTCAATCTGTGACAAGACACTCTCAAGGATAACTGAGGTCATTGGGTCCTGCTTTCATACGAATGTCTTGATCCAGACATGCATAAGACATACCCAATTTCCCTTTGTATAAACCAATTAAATCTGCTTTGGGTTAGCTCTGTGTAAGTTGTCTATGAATCCCATGTACAGTTTTTGAAAATGACTTAACACATTAAAACATTAAAACTCAGAAACTGGCCTCGAACAAAGTGAGTTCCAGGACAGCCAGGGCTATACAGAGAAACCCTGTCTTGAAAAACCAAAAAAAAAAAAAAAAAAAAAAAAAAAAAAAAAAAAAAAAAAAAAAAAAAAAAAAAAAAAAAAAAAAAAAAAAAAACTCAGAGACTGTGCGAACGTTTGGAAGCCACTGCTGACAAATCCTATGACAATGATGTGCTCATTTTGTGCTACTCTTTTTACTTGATTTTGAGCAACAAATAAAAAAGATTCTACAAGAGTTTTGGATGCTTATCAATGTTAGGATTACAAAAAAAAACTTTTTTTTTTTTTTTTTTTTTTNACATTATAAAAGTACTTGCATATAACCTTAAATTATTAATTTTATACTGGTTAGAGGTAAACAGTTTTATGTTAGTAATGCAGAAATAAATGATTACAATCAATAATATGACTGGGAATTACACCTGACAAGATATCATGTTATACCTGACAACCTGACAAGATATCATTTATGCCTCCTTTATTATGCATGATTTGTTATTAATTTATAAGTATTTGTTTTGAGTTTCTTGTTTTAAACAAAGCTAATATATTTTATCATAAGTTTAACAAAGCAGTAGTAATTAATATCAATAAAATTTTGAGTATAAATTTTTGGTGCTTTGTTGAAGCTGCAGGTGTACTAAGTGGTCCCAGTGTTAAAAACAATTTTAAGAGTTTCTGCTTAGTACAGAATTCAAACCTTCAAAAGGACCTTAAGCATATTCTCCTGAACTAGTTTAGGAAAGTACAAGACACTGCCAAAGAGAGTTATGTGGGATATTTTATCAAGTGCTTCTGAGAGGTCAGAATCCAAACCATCGAAAATTTAAGTGTTTCTCTGATACCATTGTTTGATTATTTTCTTATTTCTCTCAGTAAGACATACATCTTAGGGTTTTACTGCTGTGAATAGACACCATGACCAAGACAACTGTTATGAAGGACATTTAATTGGTGCTGACTTACTGGTTCTGAGGTATCATCAAAGTTGGAAGCATGGCAGCATCCAGGCAGGCATGGTGCAGGAGGAGCTGTGAGTTCTACATCTTGTTCCGAAGACAAACAGTAGAAGACTGCTTCCCATGTGGCTAGGAAGAGCATCTCAAAGCCTACCCTCACAGTGGCACACTTCCTCCAACAAGGTCAGACCTACCCCAACAAGGTCACACCTCTTAATAATGCCACTCCCTGGACCAAGCATATTCAAACCACAACAACATACCTGGTATAATTGGAAAAATATTTTTCATATAGAGCTTATATATTTTCTATTACATATTAAATAATTCTTCAGTAGATGTCCATGTTTTCACCTTCTCAAGAATTCTCAGTTCTAGACAGTATAAAATCTATATTGACAGTAATAGTGAGAACAGCCTAATATATATAACATTTAAGCAAATGTAGTAATATAACCCCTAACTAGAGCTCTAATTAGTAATAACTTGGATATCATCAAGTTTTTCTGTTTCTCTGTTTTCTCTAGAGTTGAAATAAAATGTGGGCCCTTCTGCATGTTGTGTTATGCATCTATAGCCATATTCTAATTGCTAATAAATAGTGGGCCAGGGAGGGCTCAATGACCTATTTTTGGTAGATTGCTACTAAACAATTTATCATTTTGCAATGCATATACTACAATGCTTTATACACCTTTTTACTATAGACTTAAAAACTACTTTAAAGTATAAATAATGAGAAAAATTATTCTGCATAATTTTCTCAGGTAATTATACTATATACCTTATGACCAATTAATCAGTAATCAATGTTGCTTCTAAATATACATGCTATCACAGAGTAACGAACTGAAGGCTATTATAGTACATACTTTCTCATTTGGGGGGTAATTTCTTACATAATTTATACCAAGATAAGTTCCATGGAATTTGACCCTTTGGCCTATGTCTTTTCCACTTCTTACAATATTATTACCTAAATATCCATAAGCATATCCAAATGTATCCAAATATCATAAAAAGATGAGCTGATGCATGAAAATTACCAGTAACTAGTGAATTTACTAATGTCAGGAAAAATGCAATCTTGTAAGAGTTTAATTATGTGGCCATTTTAGTGTGACTGAAGAAGGAGGTTAAGAACACCATTCTCTCTCTTCATAAGGAGCTGATACAATGCAGATTGGAAGAAATTATAAGAGATTCCACACATTTAAATATACATTTTATATTTATTACCCATATGTAAAATATTATAAGAAGAACCTAAGTAGTTTGATATAGTATCATAAAGAACTAAAAATCTAAACTAATAAAAAAAAATTTCAAGCCCTGTATTTTAAATTCCTGTTGTAGCTATTTTTTCAAGTTATAAACAGGATCTAAAATCATAAAATAGAACCAGGAGGAAAATGATTTTCAACATCTCTGATGATGGAAAAAAAATACAATGACTTGTGCGAAGAAGTGACCTTTATTGGCCAAGGTAATCTAAATATATTTCCTACACATTTGTGAGTATTCTACAAGAAAGCAAATTATGTGAGATAAAATTGTTCAGGATAAAAAAGTTAAATGAGACAAAATGTCACTTGATTTAAAATGTAATGCTGCAGCAATAAATTAATGCAGTGTAGCCTGCTATAAAAATGCAGAAAGGGTCTTTCTGTGTGTCTCTTTTCCTATGGCTATTAAGAAGCAGGTAGAACTGCTTGCTGTAGCACAAGATCATCATATCTAAGGCCTTCAGATTTAACCTGACCTCCTCAGAATGGATAGCCACACTCCAGTGTGTGGGGAGACCTTTGTGATTCCACTTTGATAATTCTTTGCACACCTCCATTAGAAACAGAGAAAAGCCACTTCAAGACACTGCACTTCCAGCTTACTGTTTACCTATACACTCATAAGATCAAAACCCCTGGTCTTACTGTTTTTGTTAACAAGGAGCAGTAAAAGTCTTCCCACATACTGAGTTTGGGTTTCCATTTTACAACCTGAGATGACAGACCTCACAGAAATGATGAGAAAACTGTGGGGAGGCTTCCAGAAGATTGATTCTCTCATCAGCTGATTCCTTTCGAGTTAGTCTTTTATTGACTACAAAGGTATAGCCAATGCAGAAAAGGAAACCCAGACTGCCCTGTTTAATCCTGAGGGCATTGGCAAAGGGTGATCACTTTTTGAGAAAACAGAGGCCTACAAGGAAATCAGCTCACCGTATGAGCCGTTAAGCTGATTTAAACACACAAGGGATGCCTGGGGTTGAGCGCAAGATCTCTGAGGTGTGAGATGAGAATGAACCTATTCCACAGACTAATATTACTGGGCTTTAGTAGCAGGCGGTACAGTTGATCAGTCAGGAACCTGTCATTTGGAGAATAGGCCAATATGTCTGAGAGACATGAAAAATCCTTCATTTTCTTTTCTCTCCTCCTCACAAAGAGTAAAAATAATTGCAATTTCAAACTCATGGATAATTATCAACTCCACGTTATTACAATGCAGGTACCCATTAGAAGGGAGTGAAACCAAAACCGAGATATATTTTCTGATGCTTGTCTCTAATTGAAAACTGTAACTCATCGGGGCTGAACCACATATTTATTTCTGATCTCAGGCCATCTGGAACGGACCCTCTGCAACACCGTCAGCATAACCTGCCATCCCCATAACCCAGAAAAGAGCCAAGTGGAAATTTCATAGCCAGGGAGACAAATAAAGATGCACATTCTCCGTTTGGTTTTGCTGATGCCGTGGCCTGAATGTTATTGCTTAAACAACTATGGAAGGAAACTTTCAACTTGACAAAAGCCCACTTGCTCTTTGGAGTCTTAAGGGAGGGTGAATGTGAGTGATTTATCTATCATATTATATTGGTGACAAACGTAATCCTGTCATCTCTGCTCACTAATTTCTAAAGGAAACCCAGCAGTATTTAATCCTGAAGTAGCAAATGTAATAAAGCATACGAAACACCACACAAGAGGCAAATTATTTTCACTACAGCCAGCTCAGCACCATGAAAACTGAAAACCAAAATGCATTTCAAAGCTGGTGTGAGTGAAATATTTTATTAAAACAGAGATACAACTAATTGCAAAATATCCTTAATATCAAACACAATGTCTTAGATTGGGAAAATTCTTAGTTGGATTTGTCTTATTTTAAGGGGCTAATCATGTAAAAATCGGAAGCACAACATTATTTAGTAGTATTTAATATTCTGCTATTCTAAAATGCTTTTCGCAGACGGTTGTGTTGGCATAGGTCGCCATTAGTTTTCTTCATCTCTCTGTCAACCACATCAACATTTAACACTTCTTGAGAAGTGAATTTTGTTGAACAGACTTGTGAAATTGTTTACTTTGCTTCAAGTTTATTGGTTCTAAAATTAGAACCAACGCTACCGAAAAACTTATCAACCTTAGGTAGCTCTCTACCAGCTGTTCAGTTACACCTAGTGTTTATGCTCAAGCCTCAAGTTATGGAGTCTAAAGAATTGCTTTGAGCATCTTTTCCTTGATAGTTCCACACACACTCTCAATATTTTAAAAACATCTTTATTCTGGAAGAAATCTAGGAGATACTATGTGGTAGTTTGTGTTGTTACTATCTTGCTGTTTTTGGGGGGTGGGTTGAAGGGGAAATTTCTGGTAATAAAAATTAAAAAGCAAATGGAAATTTGTATGCATAACTGTTCTAACCTCGTATTTACCAGAATATTATCAAAAAGGGATTTTAGACATAATACAATAACGTTTACTAGAGGGAAATCTATATTAGAAATAGCTTTCAGAGAGTAAATACCAAGTTAGTGTTCAGCCTATTTTTGCACAGGTTTTCAAAAATGTTACAATATTACAATACAGTAAAGGGGCTTATTATAAACTTTGTCATGTTGCTCTAATACTTCCATGAGATTATCTTCATGAATTCCATAAAACTCATAAAAAGTATCTTCTCAGAACCAAATTCATTTTATGTCTACAGATTTTAAAATTTCTTTAGTCCATTCTGATTGTGCACTGGCTACTTGCTTGGTGCAATACAGGCTAGGATCTAAGCCCTCTTCTTTTTGTTTTTGTTTTTGTTTTTGTTTTTGTTTTCCAGATACACATTTTTTATTAGATATTTTCTTTATTTACATTTCAAATGCTATCCCGAAAGTTCTCTATACCCTCCCCCTAGACCCTCTTCTTTTTTTACATCAGTTTCCTCAAGTACTGAATCACTTGTTTGTACAGGGCACTGGCTTTTCTAGGTGACTGACCTGCAATCATTAAAAACTTACATTCATAGAGCTGAAGAGACAGCTCAGGGGTTAAGAGTACTGACAAAGAACCTGCTTTTGACTCTCAGCACCCACATGGTGGCAAACAACTATCTGCTATTCCAGTTGCAAGGGATCTGATTTCCTCTTCTGGCATCTATAGGCACCATGCATTCAGGTGGTGCACAGATACACACACACACACACACTATACACACACACACACACATATCTACAAAATTAAATATCTTTAGTTTTATCTTTTTAATTTGTTAAATTTATATAAGCTTGGGCTAGGCCAGCTTCTAAGTAGGTGATAAACCTTGACCCAGAAGAACCACTGTACATGAAGGCCTGTACCACAACTTGCTATGCAAACAAATTGTACATGAGCCTACACTTGTCATTTGTCACCGGCCACGAGGTCCACATTGGACACGGCATGTCAGCTCCAGGAAGCAACAAGTGGACAACTATTCTAACCATGTGTAGAAGAGAAATGCTTCCTCATACCACGTGCATAGAAGGCAAATTCTATAGGCACTCGGGTTTATCAGAATGTCATTTTAGCTGTGTATTCTACTAGCCATTTCTGTGATTTCTCATCAATGTTACTCCTCCTTCATTCATGCTCATGTTTTAATGAGTCAGAACAAAGGAACAAATGCCGCTCCTCTTCTAATCTTTGTTTACCCTTCATTTACTGTAAATGTCTCTAAAGAAAATTCTATTTACTTAGAAAAATACTCATCCTTTTATTCCTGTTAGCTAAGTTTCCCTTCCATTGAAAATACTGTCTCTGAAATCTACTTTAGTGGTCACTAATGAGGCTGAGATCTGTTAAGAACTTGACTAATAAGAGTGATCATTTTAACTAAATGTACTCAGATCTTAAATCTTCTTTCCTGTGATTGCTCCTGCTGTATTAGTTTAACCATGGCTTGGCACAATTCTTACATCAGTATATATTAGTGTGGTATTAACACACACTCATATGTTGTTGCGTGACACTATTTTGGGAGACATGTGAACAGATAGAGAGTTAATGACAGATAACAGAAGCAATGCCACCAGTCCAAGCTAGTGAACCAACTATTTCTTCGGATTCCTTTCTGAAACAGGCATGACTCTAAGGCAGCAGTCGTCTACCATGGCATGGGTGATAACTGGTAAAAACTGGAATCCTGACGTGCTCTGCACAGCTTGTGGGCATTTTGTGGGTCATGGAGTTTTTCTTCCTCTGCAGCTCATACTGCTTTTCACCTCAGGGCAGGAGGGGCCTCATGAATCTAGTAAGTTTCAAGAACTTCCTAGCACTTGTAAATTTTTTACTTCCTGCATCTTAAGGAGACTCCTTTTAGAATCTATCCCTGAGTTGTAAGGAACCTCCTTCCAGGACTGAGTGCTTCAACTTGAAAGAAATTGCCATGCAACATCCCTATCTTACCATGTTGAGACTGACTCCTGCTGAGTCAATTATTAAAACCATTCATAAGGGTACAAGTGAATTACAGTATTAAAAATGATACTTCCCATTGTGGTCACAGAAGAGTGGCATGTGGTTATATATGAATTCTGTGTCCTCTTTTTTTCTTAAATATTAGGTACTTTCTGTGATATTCATAGGTATTGTGATATTTTATCCATATTTATTTACCTGTTTTGCTACTTATAACTAAACAGTTAACAGAATAAGCTCTACAAAGTACATATCTGCATTGCTTTGCATTATAATTAATTCTGTAGGGTTTTTTTTTTTTTTGGCTGTTTTTCCAAATACTGTTTTTATGTCATTCCTCTCTGACACTGTAGCAGGTTTTTCCTTCAGCTGTGCACATATTCTATAGGACATAATGTAAATCCCTCACACAAAGAGAAAAGAGCTTGCAATTTACCACTTACTTTCAGGGTTACTGAAGTACATTTTATTTCTTAAAAGATTCACACAGACTAAAGACAAACGTATTTTTTGTTGTCAAACTGAATACAATAATAAAGAAGGTAAATCCTAGAAAAAGTACACAAAGAAATTTAAAAGTAGAATAATAAAGCAGTAGTTTTTTATGCTTATCATATTAAAAGATAGATTTTAATATTTCCTTGGGCAAAGAGGGGAAAATGTAAGGAGCAAAAGAATATTTTTATTTATTTGATTCTAAGGATAAAAAAGGAAAAAAATAATCTGTGTGAGACTTCATAAGTTGTAAATGACACTTACCAGACATCACTCAGGAAAGTGCCACGAGCACACTGCTTCCAATTTGCTTAGACAACCTCAAAGTAAACCGTCAGGATAAGCGCTTGGAACTTGCCCCAGAATGGCCAGGCTTTAAAGAGAAACAGCATTTCTGATTTAACTTGTTACTATTGATTCGCAAGGGAGAAGTTGCATTCAAATACATATTTTTCCACATCATGCACCATACCATAAGAAATTTCAAAACACATCTAAACAGAGTTTAGACAAAGAAAGAAAATGCAGAGTAAGGCTGTCATAATTCACATGCAAATGTATCTATTCCAGCTCATTTTGACAGCCTAAAATAGTAATAATTTGCTCTTTTAATATATACTTGTTTAAATTCCAATTAAGTCAATCCTGAGAAGAAAAATCCTATCAAATACTGTTTTCATACTCATTTGAAGGATATCACACACGCATAATTGCAGGTTTGTCACATTCCATCTTTCTTTTCCTGCCCTCCCTCACTGTGGCTGGCACTGAACCATAGTGATATGCCAAGAAATGTACCAGCTGGTGGGACTCTGTGTACAGCCCACAGGGGACTTTTTAACAGAGCCCTTATTTTCAATAACTACAGAAGCGTTGGCAAGCGGGTGCTCTCAGAAACCCAAGATATTATTCACATTTACACATTTACACTTATATGTATAGATGTATTATTTTTAAAAGAGGTGTCGGCATTTTAAACTGCTATCAATAAAACCCTGGGTAAATAGAAAAAAAAATAAAAGGAAAGATGTACTATAAATGCGAACATACTTAAATAAGAAATTTAAATAAAAGAAAGGTAGGGGAAGAGTACCAGGGACATTTGAACAAAACCTGTATGGTTGCCTGAATATGTGATACACTTGCATGTGAGACAAAAGAGTGTAATAAAACCAAAAATATTCTGCACATGGTAAAAGGAACAACATAAAGAGTAGACAGCATTAAGTACACAGGACCAAGTATAACATTTATAATAAATCAAGTACTTAAAACAAGTGACAATAAAAGTACTTGGAAATTTTAGAAATTATAAAGCAAGTAGGATCATGCAAACAGACAAATATGAATACTCATAAAATTTTTGAAGAAACTACTAAAAAGCTTAGGAAAAGAGACTATGCAGAATACTGCATTCATAGAATGGATATTATTTTGGACATTTGTATAATATTAATAAAAAGAGAACACAGTAGTATCAATGCAAAGGGCAGCAATAAATTTCAGAGAACAATATAAGACTTTCTTGGCTCACAAGGCACTTTCAATAAAAGAAATATAATTTTGATGTCTTACATATATATAATTTAAATTTCAGAATATAGTTTTATGGGATCTGAAAGAAAATTATATGAGTAATCAGGAAATACATTATAATTTAGTGATGAAACAGACTACACTTATTTAAATATGCAAGAAATTTAAAGCAACAGGGAAAATGTTATATTTTAAATGGTTATATCAAGAAATTAACGCAGGTTCTTGGGACATGGCTAAGTCAGCAGAGAGCTAGCTACACATTCATGAAGTCTTGAGTTCCAGTCCCCAGACAGAAGAGAAAAGGCCAATGATCTCACATATCTGAAGTGCTCCTGTGAATGTGTGTGTGTAGCAGAGGTAAGTGAAGGGGCAGACACATGTCGATCTCTAGAGCCTAGCCATCATTGGGGACTTCTAGGCCCAGTGAGGGCACTGCTCTAACTAGTCAAGGTGGAGAGCATGGTGGATATTCTACCATAGCTTCTGGGATCCATGTGTGCACACATACACTGCAGACATACAAAAATAAATAAAATACGGCTGAAAGGGGCAATGCCTTAGTAAAAGATATAAGGTCAATTAAATATAAAGACAGTTTGGTTGAGGATGACTAAATATAAAATCAGTCGGAGGAGCCAGTCAAATGGCTGAATAGATAAAGGTCCCTTGCCTTCAAACTTGATGACTAAATTGACTCCCCAGATCCACATAATGAAAGGAGAGAACCTATGCCTACACAATTTCCTCTAACCTAAACACACACACACACACACACACACACACACACACACACGCATGCATATGCGTCACTCCATTACTTCTGACATGTTGCCTTTATTAGAGTAGATTAGTAAGTAGATACACTCTCCACAGAAGAGGCAAAACAGCCTAATGCTAGGAGATGCCCGTCATTGGTTGTCATGGAGATGCTCGTCATTGGTTGTCATCTTAAAGATTTCTGAAATAGGACATAAAAGCAACACTAGTGAAGAAATCTCATGGAGAAGGAAGCGAACACATGGATTCAATAAATCAGGAATGGTGCAAAGGTGTCTAATGTCTGCCACACATTAATTAAATAATGAATAGGCTCTGAAACATGAAAATGAAATAAAATTAATGGCATGTACAATTGAGAGAAAATATATAAATGGTGAAGGTATGAACATCTTCATTTGGAAAAAAATGAAATACAAAAATTTCATTAAATTTGCCAATGGAGAAAACCATGAACATATTAAATTAAAAGGGATGTTTTAAAGCTATGACAGTCAGTCCTGGAGAGAGAACTCAGCATGTAAGAGGAACTGTGTCTCTTCCAGAGGACCTGGGTTTGATTCCTGGCATGCAGGTGGTGGCTAAAAACTGCTTGTACTTCAAGTTCAATATAATCTGGTACCCTCTTCAGGCCTTCAAAGGGCATGAGGAACAAAGATGTACGATACATGCAGGCAAAACATCCACACATAAAATTTAATTAACTAATTTAAAAATAAAAATTAATTAAATACTAATACCAAAACATAATTTAAAATAAGTATTCATTAGTTTTTCATATAGTTTCATATATTTTGATCATATTCTTTCCTCTCTCCAAACTTCTCCTCTCTTTCTCTCTCTCTCCCCCCTCTCTCCCCCCTCTCTCTTTCTCTCCCTCTCTCTCTCCCCCTCTTTCCCCCTTTCTCTCTCTTCCTCCTGTCTTGCTTTGTCTCTCTGTCTCTCTCCTCTTATTAAAAATATAGAAGAACAAAAAATGAGTCTCAAAATTAATAAAAGTTGTATCGTGGGTATTCCAAGCTTCCTTTTGGGCTAATATTCACTTATCAGTGAGTACATACCATGTGAGTTCTTTTGTGACTGAGTTATCTCACACAGGATTATATTTTCTAGATCCTTCCATTTGCCTATGAATTTCATGAAGTCATTGCTTTTAATTGCTGCATAGTACTCCATTGTGTATGTGTACCACATTTTCTGTACCCATTGCACTGTTGAGGGACATCTTGATTGTTTCCAGTTTCTGACTATTCTGCATAAGGCTGCTATGCACACAGTGTAGCTTGTGTCCTTATTATATGTTGGAGAATCTTTTAGGTATACGCCCATACCCACTATACAACTCACAGATCATATGAAGCTCAAGAAGGAAGACCACAGTGTGGATGCTTCAGTACTACTTAAAAGGGAACAAAATAATAACAGAAGGCAGAGGAAGGAACATAGGAGGGAGAGAGGAGGGAAGGGAAAAGGGGGCCAGGATCATGTATGGGAGGAGACGGGAAGGATGTACAGAGGGTCAGGAAGTTGAACAGAAATGTGTAGCAATGGGCGATGGGGAACTGGGAGTAGCCAACAGAAAGTCCCAGATGCCAGAAAAACAAGAGGCTCCCAGGCCTCAACAGGTGTGACATTAGCTGAAGTACCCAGCAAAGAGGTGGGAGAACCTGTAGAGAATATATCCAGAGGTTAGGCATGGTCCACCATTTGAGGGATGAGACCATCCACCCATCTCCAAAATTTTAACCCAGAATTGCCCCTGTCTAAAGAAAATGCAGGGATAAAGAGTGGAACAGAGAGTGAAGAAAAGGCAATCCAGAGACTGCCTCACCTGGGGATCCATCCCATCAGCTGACACCAAACTCAGACACTATTGTTGATGCCAAGAAGTGCTTGCTGACAGGAGCCTGATATAGCTGTCTCCTGAGAGGCTCTGACAGAGTCTGACCAATACAGATGTGGATGGTCACAGCCAACCACATTGGGGTGAGCACAGGGACCCCAATGGAGGAGTTAGGGGAAGGACTGAAGAAGCTGAAGGGGTTTTCAACCCCATAGGAAGAACAACAATATCAATTAGTCAGACCTCCCAGAGCTCTCAGGGACTAAACTACCAACCAAAGAATTCACATGGAAAGACCCATGACTCCAGTAACAGAGGATGTCCTTATCTGGCATCAGTGGGAGGGGAGACCCTTGGTCCTGTGAAGGCTAGATGCCAGTGTAGGGGATTGCTAGGGCAGTGAGGCAGGAGTGGGTGGGTTGCTGGGTGAGCACCCTCATAGAAGCAGGGGGAGGAGAGATGGGATAGGAGGTTTGAGGAGGGGAAATTGAAAAGGGGGATAAAATTTGAAATGTAAATAAATAAAATATCTAATTAAAAAAAAGATTTTTCTGAGCCAGACTTGGTTGGTCTACTTTGCTATATCATAAAAAAAAAAGAATAAAAGAAAAACTAATAAGACAAATATATATACAAAACAAAAAAGCATGCAAAACCCAAGCAAACAGAAAACCCCATGGAGTACTTTTTGATTTGGCCCACTACTTCTAGTCTAGTGCCAGTGACACTCCACTGGAGGAGAAGTGATTGAGACTTTATATCCACTTCTCAGTGCTGGGATTTTGTCTGGTTTGAACCTGTTCTGGTATTGTGCATGCTGGCACAGTCTCTGTGCATTCATATGTGCATGCATCTGTTGTGTCTGGAAGAAGCTGCTCCCCTGGAGTCATGTACTACCTCAGCTCTTAAACTCTTTCTTCCTTGTCTTTGCAGGTATCCCTAAGTCTTGAGGGAAGAAGAAAACTCCAAAGTCTGTCACTTTCTGACACTGATTAAAAACAATAAAAGCTATAACTTATATAAGACCAATCAAAACAATAGCAACACTGCAATGAACAACTATTTTAGGTATTGTGGGATGCTGTAACAAAATACTATCAAGTGGTTTAAATAGAATCCATCTATTTCATCACACACTAGCATCTTGGAAGCCCAAGCAAACTTTTTGCTGAAGAGGAAAAACTATTTGTTCTTGCCACTTCCTCCGTGCGAGTGTATTTAACTAAACTGCGAACCAGCTTGCGTAAGCTTTAACTGTATCGAAATTTTTTCTTTCATCTAATTTGTTCTAAAATTTACTATCAGGAGATTTGTCATAACTCTCCTAATCTGTAATAACTGTGCTGATGTGGTCTCTCATTATTGGTGCTGGTAACTTATGTCTTATTTTTCTATTTATCATTCAATCTGTTCATTCAGGGGTTTTAAATTATTTTGGTCCTCTCTATTAACTAGAGTGTGCTTTTCTTTGCTTTTAACCTCTGTTATAATTGTTGAGACCCCCCCCCCATTGCTCTATCTCATTATTTTTAGAGAAATCTGCTGCAAATAATTTGAGGATTTAGCTGTTTTGTTTTATTGTAAGGATTGTGATAGTTTGTTTGAATCAACAAAATGTAGAATTCCTTGGGAAAAAACTTCAGGAAAGGAGTGTCAATCAAAGTGGCTAGTAAGCATGTCTATAGCAATTCTTTCAGTTGT
>CACVCL010022399.1:0-41340 GCA_902729485.2 Mus minutoides | reverse complement strand
ATAATACTATATCATAGAACTCTTTCACCACACAAAGCTTTTTTATTGTAATCTGCTTTCCAAGACTCACCTCCTGCCTTGTTATTGTAATAGAATTGATATCACTCCTGTGGAGTTTAAAGGACAGTTCTTAATTGACCAATGAGTGATTTGAGTCTATGATAGTGGGACAACTGTGCCACCAATGAGGGAAAATGGCCATTTCAGGTTCTTACAGGAGGGAGGGTATAGGAAAGGCATCAAGCATTGATTAAGCCAAACCAAGCTACCAGGAGCCTCAAATGTGTAAACCTTCACCTTACTTCAATTGCGGTTGCATCCAGCCCTCCTTGATCTCCAGAGCTTCATCCTCCCTTCAAAACAGCTTTTACACTGCAGCCGGCGTTGGAGGTGTTTGTGGCTTTTCTGATGATGTCACTGACCAATAGATGTCACTTAAGAGAATGAAGTGTTCTCAAAGTCACTTGTCTGCTCATGTACAGTCCTAGTTTGGATGTTTCACGTCAGTGCTCATCCAACTATGGGCATCCAGACCCTCTGTTGTGTGATCGTTTATGTTCTGGTAGCAAGTAAGTCCTGAAAATACTTAACATCACCACACTGGTTTTCCGTGTTCACGACTCTACAGCATTTTCTTATTCTTTCTCCCACTTTGTCTTTTTAAATATAGATCACGCAGATGCTGGAGTCACCCAGACACCCAGACATGAGGTGGCAGAGAAAGGACAAACAATAACTCTGAAGTGTGAGCCAGTTTCAGGCCACAATGACCTTTTCTGGTACAGACAGACCAAGACACAGGGACTAGAGTTGCTGAGCTACTTCCGCAGCAAGTCTCTTATGGAAGATGGTGGGGCACTCAAGGATCGATTCAAAGCTGAGATGCCAAATCCATCCTTCTCCACTCTGAAGATTCAACCTACAGAAACCCAGGACTCAGCTGTGTATCTGTGTGCCAGCAGTTTAGCCACAGAGCTATACAAGGATGTCCTGCCCATGCAAAAACACTTGTATCCTCCTCTCCCTCCAGGCCCTACCAATTCTGAAGTTTTCTGTGCTCCTTCATTAACACAAACAAAAACTACAAGGGATAGAGGCATGACAAAGACAGAAGATAATACAGTAATAAGAAATCTTGGGTGGAAAATGACCTTGAAGATAGTTCAGAGATTTCTCACATATGGTTGTGGGCTGAAAGTTCACATGTCACAGAACTGTAAGCTCCATGGTGTAGAGTCTATGTTTTTCATCTCTATCTGAATGTGGCAGTTCTGATAAGGGCAATGTTCTGTGAATTATTCTGGCCATTCATTCTCTTTTCACTCTAAGTTGTGAAGAAATTATTTTAATGTTAATTTCAACTTAGTGTTTCCATAGAATTTTCTTTTTTTTTAACCATACATATGTGTAGACTCTCATGTTAACACCAATCTCTTGTAGTCTCAGAATGTTCTTAGTTATGGTGATGAGCTTAAGCCTGGCCAGTCCCAGTATGAGAATATCAGGAATATCATAAACCATTCGAGTTTCTCCTGTCTTGTTTGTCCTCTCCTTAATGATCCCATCTTCTTAAGACTCTTCTCTCCTCTCTCTCTCTCTCTCTCTCTCTCTCTCTCTCCACACACACACACACACACACACACATATATATATACATATACATATACATATATATATATATATATATATATATATATATATATATATCCTCAGCAGTTTTACTGAGTTGTTCTACCATCTTATGTCACACTGATGAATTCCTATCAAATGAACTCATGCAAAAGATGCCTATATATAAGACAATTAGGTTGTCTCAAGTAAGTTCTGCCTTATAGTCAAAATCTTCTCTCTTTGAGTTAGTTGTCTCACTCAAGTCCTAACATTTGAGATGAAAACAATCCAGAATTTCATGCAGTTGTTTTCATGTGCACCAAAAGACCTACACTACATCTTTATATGTAGCTCATCCTGACTCCTTGCTTCTTCCTGCTTATTTCTTCCTCCTATATTATAAGCTCAGCTCATTCACACATAGGATGCTTCTTCTAGTTCGTCCCCCCTGCCCTGTACTCTCCCTGATGTCATTATCACATGAAAAATTTACACATTGTTTTTATCTCCATTTTTTTTACCTCATTACTCTGGAGGATTCTGTTTACCTCCAAATATTTACAAACTAAGTTTCATGATTATAGTATATGCACATTGAACATATAAACAATTTTTTCTTCACCCTTAAGCATCCAGAGAGCATGGATTTTTGTCTAATATTTTTTCTATAAATGATAACACTAAAGAGGGTTAGAAATACATATTTTTCGAATAACTTGGTGAATTGCAAAGTTGTTTAGACCTGCTGCTGCTGCTCTGTAGCACAGAATGTACTCAACATTCTCATAACCAGTTTATTTAATGACATGCCAGTCCTTTCAGAAGACACATTTGCAGCTGTCCAAACCTCATTTTTTGTATCCCAGCAACCCCAAGTGCTACTTCACCTTTGTGAATACTTTAAAAACACACAGTGTCATACTAGTGTGACACAATAATCCTGAGACACACATTCTAACTCTTTTTCTTTCTGTGGCTGTCTATTGAGAACACGATCATAGCCCCACTGAGGACGGCAGCTAATGCTTCATAGCGCTGATGTGTTTACTTCATCTCTTTGCAAAACACTCTCACACAATTTAACATGTCCCTGTGCATTTGCTTTGCTAGATTCTACTCCCATCTCTATACTTCCCAGCTTTCTAATCACTTGCCATGCTGTTGGATGCTTCTTTGTGAAGCAGAAAACAACTGTACGCAACTCTGAGTGTAACAAAATCCATGTTCTGAAGGAAGAGCATGTACATCATCGGTCCAGATCTCTTTTACTACTTAAGAAAATGGTACTTGGGGACTCAAAAATGCTCCTCAGCTCTGTATGCTTCTATTTAAATGCACAGTGTTTACCAATCAGAATCATTCAAGACAACATTCCTTCACTAAAAAGAAAAAACATCGTTCTTTGAAAGAACCTGTTTTGAAGATTAAAAGAAAAGCTGCAAAATATAGTGTTTGAAAATTACCCCTTCAATAAAAACTTAACAGAGTTGAGATTCACAGAAGCAACCTTCTACCCCACTGATTCAAGAATGTAAATAAATGGCTGTTTCTCCTAATAGTGAATTTGTGGAGAGCTTTGTTCCGCAGCATTACCCTGCTGGGTCTCATGACTTAGGAAGCATCAGTGCTGTCTCTAAGTGACTCAGCAGTGGTCAGAAGCTTTTATGGAGGCTGATTCTCCAATCTTTGCTGTTCTTTTACATATAAATACAAATTCAATAATGTTTCTTCTAAAAAAATATAATAAAGGGGGTGTGGAGAAGTGACTTAGCACTTAATGCTTGCTGCTCTTTAAGAAAACTTGAAATCAGTTCCTGGCATCGAAGTAACTAGTAACTGCAGCTATAGGAGATCTGATGACTTCTATCTTTCTCACGAACCTGCACACGCTTGGTGTATATGTATACACACACACACACACACACACACACACACACACACACAAATATACCCTAGAAGGTCCAGTTGAGAGAAGAGTTTAAAAAAAAGAAAAAAAAATGTTAGAGAAAAAAGTTCAGCTGCTTCACCTACAAGAAAGGACATATTGTATGTATTTTCGTACTAGGTTACTCTAATTATGTGTTGATAAAACACAGAAGATGTACTTGGAGTTAATAATAGTGTTATTAATAGCTCCACTTGCTCATTTCAAATGCAGAATATATACATTGAATGTTGTTGTTTACGGCTTCTGGGTTCTCTACAACACACAAAACTATCCAAAATGTCCATTAACATTGTCTGAATATTTTCTGAAGTGATAAATGATTGCAAATTCTTTGTTCATTGCTAAGAGATTTAAAAAGAAAACGTTTCTATGGTCTTATCTAATATTCAGGTTTTTCTGACAGTGAAAAATTTCTCATTGAAATAGACTCATCATCTGGATTATCACTGGAGAATTACTATTCCTGAAAGTCTCTACAAAGTCAAGGAGATAAACTATTCATAACAGCTAGCTGCTCCCAGACAGGAATAATTTAGAGTCTGTGATAGTCAGCACAACTGGTCAGGCTCTTTCTGATGAAGAAAATGTGCTTAAGAGGATTCTCAAGGCAAAGGAAATTAGACTATGTATACAAGAAAATCCAAAATCAATCAACACAATTATTGCAAAGCTTAAAGCATAATTAAAGGAACACCTGTGGTTGATGAACTATGCCAAAGGGAATTTGCATTTCCCTCAAAAAGAGATGAGATAACAGTGACTCAAATTTGTTTCCTTCTTGCTGTCAGGCAACAAAAGAAGGATGTTTATAATAGAAAGATGCTGTGTGTTCCTACTATATCTTGAAGAGCTCAGTGGATGTTGCAAACACTGAATCAATGCACTCATTGGGAAGGATGAAACTGAAAGTGAATAGATATTGTTTTGTTTTCTCCATGTTGCACCTGATAAATTCAGGCTAACCAAATCCATATGCATTAGAATATTAAGGATTTAAATTATAAAAAGAAATCTACAAATCATTACAAAAAATTAAGCAAGTGAACTGATGTAGAAAATGATTTCTGTGTGAGGAAAAGCAGCATCTTAGAAAGAATACACCATTATGTGGAAGAAAGCAGGGTATGGAGTCAGGCGGGTTGGATTCTTAAAGGGTAGAGGGAAAAGACTTGGGTCTCATGGCTCTCTGGGGAAGACAAGAGAAAGGTTTATTTTAGGTTTTACTAAGACAGACAAGGTAGTCAGGAAATCCCATTAGAGGAAAAATTCAGGATCTTAGAAGAAGCAAACTGGAATGGCTCCCCAGGGAAGAGGCAGGATCCAGAAGCCTGTCAAGAAATGTCTCTGAAAATCACAAATATGGAGACTTTTGACACAGATGCCTCCGGAGATTAAGGACGTATTTAAATTATGTGATCTTCGGGAACCTGCTGGATTAGTTGTTCAAATTACAGCTCTTAGGAAAGTGTGGTGCTGATGAAAGGGCAAACAGGTAAAATATAAGGAGAGAAATTTAGCTAGAAGATCATGTGACAGAAGAAAGAGGAGGTATTAAATATTTATTTTAATAGCTCTTGTTTAAGAGATTTCAGAGTTTATAAATTTCATATCTCTCACCAGGGAAGATCATAGAGATAAAGTCTAGCAGAATAGATTTGAAATACTAACGTCATGAGCCCAGATTCAAGCATAAAGTTAATGAAGGTGTTCTATGCCAATGAATACTACTTGTTGGATTAGAATTGTTTTAAAAATTCAAAAGAAGCCATTTTAAACATTGAGAAATACAATTTAATCTTTCTTAAAGGATTGAGCAATAGCACATTGAGAGAGAAATGATAAAATACGTGTTAGAGTAGTGGAAATTAAAAAAATTATAATAGGAAAACCATTAAAGGCTGGAGCATAGCATAACTGAGAAAAGTCAGTGATTTGATAATTAAAAAGACAGATTAATCTTCCCTAGGATACTACAAAGAATTTTTTTCCTCCTAAAATTTATTTGTGTGTGTGTGTGTGTGTGTGTCTGTGTGTGTGTGTGTGTGTGTGTGTGTGTGTGTGTGCCTGCGACAGTTCATGTATACCACATGCATATAGGTGCCCCTGGAATTCAGAGGGTGTTGGATTTCCCTGGAACAGTAGTTACAGGTATTTATTAGCTTCCTAATAATGTTGGTTCTGAGAACTAAGCCCAGGTCTCCTACAAGAACAGCGCATGCTCTTAACAGTTGAACCATTTCTCTAGTTCATACACAAAATTTGAAGAAAATTAGTTTATACCATATACAAAATTTAGAATGGCTCTAAGTATTGTTGTCATGTTATTGGTAGTTCTTTCTGATATGACTAAAGCTTATGATGGATCTTTTTCTCTGTAATAGATAAAATAGTATATAGACTGGCAAAAGAAGAATAGAAAGTTAATTTTTAGCTTAGAGTTGGCAACAGAACTCTTAGTTCTTCAAGTATCTTGAGACGTATTCCTCAACACTGCTGGAACATAGAATGAGTCTGAGGTGTTTGGGCAACAACAATTTTGTGAACCTTTGAGGGAAATGTTTGCTCCTTCCCTACTTCTCTTAATATCTCTAGTCCACGTCTCTTCTCACTCTTCTCTGTGGTAGGAGACCTAAGTTTAATTATATGAAAGAAGGAACTTGGCATGTTGACTCAAGTCCTCTATATTTATCTCTGTATTTTTCTACCTATGAAATGAATGCTGTGTATTCTTCTGCCTCAAAATTATGGGGAAAAAATAGTGATCAGAGCATTCATTTGAGTGGAGAGGCTGGCTACCCTAGGGAAAATTAGTCATGTTCACTGTACTTGATTCATATGAATTCAAGCTGGTCAACTTTGTTGGGTAGGTTGATCTTTTCTTTTTTTTTCCAATTTTTTATTAGATATTTTCTTAATTTACATTTCAAATGCTATTCTGAAAGTCCTCTCCCCCCTCCCTGCTCCCCTGTCCACCTACTCCCACTTCTTGGCCCTGGCATTCCCCTGTATTGGGGCATATAAAGATTGCAGTGCCAAGGGGCCTCGCTTCCCAATGATGACCGACTAGGCCATCTGAAGGTTGATCTTTTCATTGCAAGAGCAAAATTGACATTTTGACTTTTGTTTTGCAGACTTCATTTTCCCATTTCCATCTGTTTTCCATGTCATGTGAGAGAAGGAAGTATTATTTTTGAATATTTACAATTACAACAACTGTAACTTGCACATATACATTTGTATATTAGGATCAGAATTTAGAATGCAGGTGGGAATGATACTGGTCTGGAAAGTTGTGGCAATATGTTCAACTCTAAGATCCAAAGCCTTACCAGCCACTGGTAGTCAGCGGTGTTTCCAGTACTAAGTGTGATTTCTCTCCTGCTGAGTAGGCCTTAAGTTCAATGTACTGTTAGCTACTGCCGAGGTGGAAGTGCTATATTGTACCATTAGGGTTATGTCACCATGGTGGTCATTGTTGCGGTTCTCGGATTTTACTACCAGGTAGGATTGTCATTGATTTCCTCCCTTGGTAGCTTACTTGGTACCTTCTGCTACTATGAAAGATAGTTCTGAGGGAAGATGCTTTTGGGTAATATCTAAATAGATTTTTCTGTGTCCTGTATCCAAAGTGTGTGGTTTCTTCAGAAAAAATGACTTGATTTCATCTTCTGACAGAAAACTAAAGTCAAATACAATAGCTTACATTGTTTTAGCTGTCTCTTAGAATCCCCTGATTAACCACTTGAAAGGAGGTTTCTCATGCCTGGTATGAGTTTTCATTATCTATGCTATGGCTATTGAGGGTAGCATTGTTACCCCCAAGCAAAATAAATCAATTTTAAAACACACACACACACACACACACACACACACACACACACACACACACATTTTAAATGGAAATAAATAAGATGACTCCCTAGAGCTTTTCAAATATCCTTAGTTTTATTTATTACTTCTTTCTCCTTTTTCCTTGTGTTCATAGTTTATTTTATAAATCTTTATACACTCGGGTGGGTCTAAGGCACAACCTAGGATATTGTGGCCTGATTCTGAGCATTTTATAAGTGTTTATAGGTGTTTATATTTCATTTTCCCTCCTAGGTTCTATAGACAGCTTCTGCCTTCTTTGTGTGTGGGTCTCAGGATGCTTCAGCCCATCAAGGTACATTAGAACGGTAGTATAAAAAAGACAGAAAATGTACCATACACACTTACGTGCATGCTCTCACCCCCTCCACAGTCACCCATATACATACAGAGACAGACACACATACAGAAAGACATACAAATACACACATACCTACACAATACACTTCCAAACATATAAATGCATACTGATAGTAATACTAGAAAGGGAGAAATGGACATTTCTGATCTTCTAACATTAAGAATATCTGCATAGTTAGCTACCATGCCTATCTGTATTTGTTTCTTTTGTTTTTTTTTTAAATTAATCATTCCATTCATTTACATCTCCAATGATATATCATTTCCCGGTTACCCCTCCACAAACCCCTATCCCCCATCCACACTCACTCCTTTGTCTCCATGAGAGTACTTCTTTAACCACCTACCTCCCCTGCCCCACCACTCCAGCATCCCCCTACACTGGGGCATCAAACCTCCATAGCACCAAGGGCCTCCCCTCCCATTGCTGTCAGGCAAGGCCATCCTCTACTACATATGTATGTGGAGTCATGGATCCTTCCCTGTATACTCCTTGGTTGATGGTCTAGTCCCTGGAAGCGCTGGGTGGTCCAGCCAGCTGATGTTATTCTTCCTATGGGGTTGCAATCCCCCTCTGCTCCACCAGTCCTTCTGGCAGCTCCCCCATGGTGTCCCTGAACTCAGTCTGATGGTTGGCTCCAAGCATCCACAGCTGCATTGGTCAGTTGATGTTTGGACCTCCCAAGGAGCAGCCACACCAGGTCCCTGCCAGCAAGTGCCTCTTGGCAACAGCAACAGTGTTGGGGTTTGTTGTCTGCAGAATCCAAGTGGGTAGTCCCTAGATGGCCCTCCCTTCAGTCTCTATCTGTTTCTTTCTGTTGTCTTGACACAACAGAAATCAAGTTATTCTCTTATGCTCCAGTAGATGAACCCCAACCCCTGAAGATGGTAAGTTTTGATTAACTCAAGGAGATAACAACAACAGTAGTAGTAGTAGTAGTAATAGTACACTAAAGGAGGATATGATTCTAGTATGAAGAAGAGTGAGTTGGGCTCTAACATAGGAGTTATTGGTGAGAGTAGTTAAGACCAAAGTACACTGAACACATATAAAAATTCAAAGAAAAAGTAAAAATAACTACTAAAAGAAGTATCCAATAGGTAATTTAATATGTAATATTTCAGGAAAAGTAGAATGTGTGTGTTTGTGGGCAGGGGGAGATGAGATAATCATTGAAGCATAAAGGATTTGGTAAATAAATATCTGAAGGAATACTTTAAGTCTTTGGATGAACCATCCATGCCTGTACCAGAACAGTTACTTATTTCACTGTTTTTTTTTTTTTTTTCCTGTAGAGAAACAGTGATCATTTTTGAAAGCTGATACTTTGAGCAGTGATAGAGACAGTGGTGTTATCATAAGCCCATGCTCCACCTTGGGGATATAAAGCTCCTAGAGACTTCAGCCTGGGCTTCTCATGCTTACGTGGAGTTTCTATGAGTGAAGCCACTGCCTCATCTTGCCATGGCCACCAGGCTCCTTTTCTGTCTCTTCCTCTGTTTCTTGAGAGTAGGTGAGTTTCCAGGAATAAAGAATCTGCAACTTTTGACCATTGTTTGTCATAGTTACAATTACACTCTTTATTCTCTATTCTGTTTATTTTTAGAACCAACAAATGCTGGTGTCATCCAAACACCTAGGCACAAGGTGACAAGGAAGGGACAAGAAGCAACTCTGTCGTGTGAGCCAATTTCGGGACAAACTGCTATTTTCTGGTACAGACAGACCACTGTGCAGGGCCTGGAGTTCCTGACTTACTTTGACAACCAAGCTCTTATAGATGATTCAGGGATGCCCAAGGAACGATTCTCAGCTCAGATGCCCAATCCGTCGCTCTCAACTCTGAAGATCCAGAGCACACAACCCCAGGACTCAGCTGTGTATCTTTGTGCCAGCAGCTTAGACACAGAGCTACAGAATCATAGTCTGCTGGGGCAGAAACCATATGCTTCCCCTTCCCTGTCCACCTCTCAGAAGCTGTTCTCAACTGTGATCCTGAGGTTTTCTCACAACAGGAAGTATATGGGTTTATCGTCTTCTCTATCCTAAACAAGACAAGAACAGATGGTAATGAGTATTGCATTAAGAGGTCTTGTGGTAGGAAGGTATGTAGAAAAAGGTATGTGGTGGGTGATGAGCAGACAAAACTCGTTCATGGGATTCCTCATATATTTTTCATAAGGTAAGTGAGTCTATGATTAAGTGCATATCTCATTCAGCGGGCCTTTCATACATTTATGTGAGCTGAAGACTAAGTAGTCAGGAGGTATGAAGGAATGATCATCCCTGGTTGCTTTTCATTACAGCTTAGACACCAGTTTTCTTCTCCTCTCCTTAAAATAAAGCCAAACTCCATGTCAGAAGAGGTAGCTTTTCCCTGACACTATCTGGATGTCCAGCAAGAACCAGAGGCTAGATAGCCCAGAGACCTAGAATATACCAAACATGACAGGCAAACAAAATTCAGTGAAATGAATCCTAATGCTTTTCTGCTATACTCATATATCAGTGCCTTGATCAGTTGCCATCAGAGAAGCTTCCTCCTACATCTGATCAGAACAGATCCAGACATATGTACTACAACTNTCTGGATGTCCAGCAAGAACCAGAGGCTAGATAGCCCAGAGACCTAGAATATACCAAACATGACAGGCAAACAAAATTCAGTGAAATGAATCCTAATGCTTTTCTGCTATACTCATATATCAGTGCCTTGATCAGTTGCCATCAGAGAAGCTTCCTCCTACATCTGATCAGAACAGATCCAGACATATGTACTACAACTATTTTAAACATATCCCTGACTAGCTTACAAATAAATAAGATCCAGACTATCGTTATTTTATTTGGTCTTGAGTAACCCCTAGCCTATTTGTCTAACTGCTAACCTGGCTACCTCCTCACAGGTGTTCCCCAAATACTTGCTGTTTTTCCTGGATATGCTCATGACCCTTCTCCTCTTATGGTGTTTTCCCCTCTCTCCTCCTTGTTTTCTTTCTTCTCTCATGCTCAACCAGGTAACAAAAAAACCCACCTTCCTCTAATGCTCCAGTAATTGGCTCTAGACATTTTTATTTAACTAATACTTATAAATTAATTAACAAGGTTTGCACTACAAAGCCAGTAACTTGGAATTTACTTGTAGACCTAGACCTTCAGATATAGAATTTAGTATTACAATACATAGCAACAGACATTTCTTTTATCAAAATATTTGATATATTTTTGAGTTTGTTGACTATATAGATATATCATAGGCATTTGAAAATTATAAAAACATTCAAAACACTATTTTTAAATAAAATTTAATATTAAATATAATATTAAAAATAATGTGTATATTTATACAGATATTTACATGGTGTTTGAAGCTGTTTCTTGTTAACGTGTGGCTCAGACCTTAGCATGCAACTTTAAACCCTCTGGTTGCAGTATAGAAACATCCTTAGTACTTGCCTTTAATCCCAAACAATGAAGGTAAAGTTAGTTGCAGGAAGAAGCACCCATGTTTGAAAGTGAAGTCTAATTGAGTGATAGAAAAGGTAACAAATCAGAGAACGATGTGGCAGTACAGGATATTCCCAACTCTTCCAAGAAGAGAGGGGAAAAGGAAAGCTATTTAGAGAAGAGACAGACAATACTGAAATACAGTAGAATTCCTGGAGAGCTCTGCAGTAGAGTTGAGAGGAACAGTAGAACAACACAGAGGGAGAAGGAGGCAGTTTTATCAGGAGAGTTTTACAGAGAGAGATTGAAGAGAGAACAAACCAGACACAGGAAAAGACAGAACAAGCAAGAGAATGAGAATGAACCAGAAGATTAGAAAAGATTGCTAGAGTTAGTTTGAGGCCACGCAGAGCAATTCAGAGGCCAAGAGAAATCTGCATTGAATAAGTCATCTGAGAGAGGAGTTTGATCCAGAACAGTCGAGTTGAACCAGCCAGCTAGAGTTCAGAAAGAATGAGAAAGGGTGAGCTTATTAGACAACAAACCTCAGAGGCTGAAAACATTCTAGTCTCAGATTAGATTGGACAGAGGCTAGAAGCTTCTAGAACTAGGGCAATAAGCCTTCAGAGATGAAAATCACCCAGGTGAATAAATTATATTTTACAATATATGTATTTCTTTTTAAGTTGCATAAAGAAATAAAAACCAAGATGGTAAGTATAATAACTTATTTACTGGAAGAGATAAGCAAAATAAACTGTAAAAAGAGAGTTTGTAAAACACTCTGCAAAATAATACAAGGAATATGAGCTTGTATTAATATATTTAAAGGATAAGTGACTGGCCCAAATTGGGATCCATCTCAAGGGGATGCTCCAAGGCCTGACACTATTATTGATGCTATGGTGTGCTTACAGACAGGAGCCTAGCATGGCTGCCCTCCAAGAGGCCCAATATGAAGTTGAAAGAGACAGAAGCAGATACTTAGACCCAACCAATGGATAGAAGTTAGGGACCCTTATGGTTAAATAGGGAAAGGGTGGAAGAACTTGTGAAGGACCCCATAGGAAGACCAGTAGTCTCAACTAACTTGGACCCCCAAGATCTCTCAGACACCAAGCCAGAAAACAGGCATCATATACTTGCTAGTATAAGGCCCCCAACACATATACAGCAGAGGATTGCCTGATCTGGCCTCAGTGAGAGAAAATGCATCTAAACCTCAAGAGATTTGGGCCCCAGGAAGTGGAGAGTCCTGGTAGGGTGGAGGTGGGTGGGGATATCCTCTTGGGGATCAAGAAGGAGGCATGGGATGAGAAATTGTCAGGGGTAGGGTTGTCAGGCAACCTGATATCCAAGGAAGGGGATAACTACTGGACTGTAAAAAAAAAAAAAAGATTAAAGATAATTTAAAACAAAAGAAAAGAACAAACTAATATATCAGTAAAGATCTTTGTTGAAATTCATAGCCACTTTCATAAAGAAGGTGAAAAGTATTTAATACATTTCCAAATAGTTAGAGAATGAGAGCAAAGAGAGAAGAGCAGAGAAATGATCATTCTCATCTTAGTCTATTTATTTTTCTGTCTAAGCTTGAAGCACTACTACCACCAAATTTAAATGTAAAGGTAATACTGTCTACATTCAATCTAAAAAGAAAAGTAGTTATACCTTTTAAAGGGATGTAATTGGTAAGCAGAAATATAGGTAACGAAATATAGGAAAAGCTAAAAATCCTAATAAACTACATCTATCCACTCCAGATGTGAGCATCACGGTGGGAATTGAAAGTTTAAGGACCATTTAAAGAGATGCCATAAAAAAAAGCTCTAGAATTACATCTCTCACATTAATCTCAGAGCCACAAAATGGTCCCATTCTTTGTGAACAAAAAGTGTTACAGCTGAAAATCCAGAAATGAAGTTAGAAGATTGAATGTTTGATCAGGCCTTTGGGTGAAAGATAAAAAAGATAAATTAGCAGGGAGAAATTGAAACTTCCTGCTGTGCTTCACATGTTTCTGAAATGAAATTTTATGTTACTGTGTAGAAGGCAAATCGCAATCTCCTGAGACTGGGAAGCTGCCTCATCATGTATTGCTCATGCAGAGGACCTGAGTTTTGTTCCAGGCATCTTTTCCTGCTGTTCATGACCACTGTAAATTTCAACTCCAGTGGTTCTGAGGCCATTTTATGGTCTCTGTGGGTACTCACACATTTGACACACACATGAAAGAGCACACACATACACACACACACACATACAAACTTAAAATTAAAAATACATCTTTGAAAAGACAGAAATTTACATGCTCAGAAGCTCATCAAAAGGAATCTGTAATCATTGGAATCCTTGGAGAAATCAAACAAGAAACTCAATATTGCTCTGACAGGCACTTTTACTTCTTATCAAGGTAGATTAACAGGGAGATTAGAGTTAATCTCCCCCTTAATGTAGCTTTTGTAAAAACAAAATAAAACAAAGGATGTATTTAAAAAAAGTTGCTAAGACTTTTACTGTAAACCAGAGAACAAAAGACAGAGGTCTATGAAATATGGAGCACAGGGAAAGAAGTTCTGTGGCCATCTCACCCTAATACTTGAATACTTGGAAGTCTGTGGGCTGCGTGATACCTGGTGCTGACCTGGATGATCTTCTTCTGTTCAGTTCTAGAAATACAAGGAAATGTGCTATAATTAGCACAAGTAAGGTGGTTAGATAAAGAACCACTCAATACAAAGGAGAAAACAGACAGAAGAAATCTAATATACCTTATCAGCTGAAACTAGACTAAACTTCAATCCTAGATTACAAATCTACTCTTCATCTTTTTTATCTAACATCCTTCTCAAACTGTAATGAGCCAAAATAAGTGTGAGGCTCTTTGGTTCTCATCTTCTATATTCATTACATGTACCCTCAAAAGAGCTCAAATCATCTGTCAAGATTCAACTGTATTTCTATACAACGGAAAAAAAGAAAACACCTACAATAAATGGTGCTAGTATAACTGACTGTCTAAATGTAGAAAATGCAAATAGACTCATATCTAGCAACTGGCACAAAACTCAAGTTCAAGTGGATCAAAGACCTCAACATAAAATCAGATACACTAATTTGAACAGAACAGAAAGTAGGAAATAGCCTTGAACTCATTGGTATAGGAGACAATATCACTAACAGAACACCATTGACTCAGGCTCTAAGATAAAAACTTGATAAGTGGGTCATCATAAAGTAACTAAAAGGCAGTGAACATTGTTAATAAGACAAACAGCAGCCTACAGTTTGGGAAAAGTTCTTTACTAACCCTCCATCTGACAGAAAGATAATATCCAAAACTTATAATGAACTCAAGAAGTTAGACACCAACAAACCAAATAACCCAATTAAAAAATAGTGTACAGAGCTAAGCAGAATTCTTAACAAATGAATCTCAAGTGGCCAAGAAGTACTTAAAGAAGTGTTCAAAGTTCTTAATCATCAGTGAAATGCAAATCAAAGCAACTTTTGAGATTCCAAATCTTACACTGGTCAGAATGACTAAGATAAACAAAACAAAACAAAATAAAACAAAACAAAACTCAAGAGATAGCACATTCGGGATATGATGTGGAGTAAAGACACATTCCTCCAGTACTAGTGGGATTGCAATCTTGTACAGCCACTTTGGAAATCAATCTGGTGGTTTCTGAGAAAATTGGCAATAGTTCTACCTCAAGACTCAGCTATACCACTCTTGGACATATATCCAAAAGATGCTTCACCATTCCACAAAGATACTTGATCAACTATGTCCATAGCAGCTTTATTTGTAAGAGTGAGAAACTGGAAACAACCTAGATGTCTCTAAATTGAAGAATGGATAAAAAAAATATGTGGTACATCTAAGCAATGGAATAATATTCAGCTATTAAAAACAGAAATCATGAATCCATCAGGCAAATGGATGGAACTTGAAGTAACCCAGACCTACAAGTACATGCATGGTATGCACTCACTTATAAGAAGATATTAGCCATCGAATACAGGATATCCATGCTATACTCCATAGACCCAAAGAAGCTAAAGACAAAGGAAGGCCCAGGTGACTATGCCTGAACCTCACTTAGAAAGGGGGAATAAAATAGTTATAAGAGGCAAATGGAAGGAGGGAACTGAGTGGAAGAAGGGATGGGGAGGGAAATGTGTGTGGGAGGCTCATGATCATGTATGGGCAGGTACAGGAGAGATGGCCAGATGGCCATGTGAATGACTGGCAATTCATAACTGACTGCGGTGGGAAGGTAGGGGGACTCTGGATAACCTGGGAGAGGTTGATAGAGACCTGGGTTAGGGGAGGCAGCCAAGAATCAATGGGGGCGACTATAACTGTGATTCATATCATTGATGATATGGAACCTGAATAGGTCACCTCCTGGCACCAGATAAGAACCCCAGTGGAACAATAGGCACCCATAAAACTTTCAACCCCAATTTTATCCTGTCTACAAGAAATGCAGGGAAGGGGGATGCATCAGAGACTGAGGGAATGGCCAACCAATAATCAGCCCAACTTGAGACCCATCTCATTGACAAGCACCCATTCCTGACACTATTAATGATACTCTGTTTTGCTTTCAGATAGGAGTCTATCATGGCTTTCTTCTGAGAGGAGGTAGAGACACGCAGTCAAACAGTAGGGGGAACTTGGGGACTCTTATGGAGGAAATGGGGGATGGACTGTGGCCCTGAAGGAGATAGGAACTCCACAGGGAGATTATCAGGATCAACTAACCTGGACCCTTGGGACTTTCAGAGACTAAACCACCAACCAAACAGGACACACAGGATGGACCTAACTCCTCCCACCCTGCATGTATGTAGCAGATGTGAAACTTGGTCTTCCTATGGGTCCTGAACAACTGGAACTTGGGTTGCCTCCAAAATTGTTGCTTATCTGTGGGATATATTTTTCTAGCTGGGTTTCCCAGTCTTACCACAGTGGGAGAACAAATGCCTAGTCCTGCAGAGACTTGATGTGCCAGGGTTGAGGGATTCCTTGGGGAAGGGGGTGACTGGGAGGAGGGGCAGTGAGCAGGATGTAAAGTAAATAAATAAAAATTCAATTGTAACATCACTTCCTCTCCAAAAATTCCTAATCATTGTTTTTAATTAGTGCACATCAATAAAATGGAAAAGAGGACAAGTTCTCATGTCTTACTGATCAGAATATTGTATTGTATAGGAAATACAGAAAAGAGAATTAGCTGGAATGAATGAAGTCAATAAAACGTTTAAAGATGACACTTGCTGCAGAGCAAAGGGAAACAAACCACAGATAAGGCGGGACCAGGGTTGTTTGAGTCTTGAAACTATAAATAAGTTGTTCAGAGAAGAACTCAACAAGGACGAGGCCTTTGAAGCAAGGACAGCAAGAAGATGACACAGAGAGACTTGCAGAAATCAAGGGGAAGAGTATTGTAACCAGAGGGAAGCATAGATACAGTTAGCTCTTGGAATGAGAGCCTATAAGACATAGCTATCCTGATGATCCTGATTGTAATATTTGACTTTTGAGAGACATCCTCAGTTTGCTTATGCCAGAGTCAAAATTTGCATTTGTTATTTTATTTTAAGTTTTTGAGTATATACTATCTTGGGGTAACTGCAGAACTCTAGCCCACTTTGCTGGTCTGTAATGTTTGTGACTTGAGTTTCAGCCTACATCTTCATGTCCTTTCTCATAATAATATTGAGAACACTCCCTGATGGAAGTAAAAACATGGAAACCTAGTTTATTCACTCCTGGTTTGTAGGCTATCAGTGATGAGGACAGAAACAGGGTCAGCAGGGCACACCAAACAGTTATATTTGTATAGTTTGTATAAGTTGCCACACACCTTTAAAAAGTCCCATGGTTAAGTGGATTAGCCACATTCTTTCTCCGATTACAGCTAATATAATAATAAGACCTAGATAAGGTCTGATTGTTTAATATTTGAAACACGAATAACAATACTTACAGAATATATATCAACCCAAAGCATTTTACATTGCACAAATTTGATTGTGGAATTATTTGTGAGGCTTATAAATAAAACATTAATATAGATCCCGTTGTTTTTTTGTAAGTGTTTAGATTCAGATATTCCTTCTGTTAGCCACATTTTGTAAACAGACCTGAAATGCATTAAAATAATTTGTATTTATCCTAGCCTGATTAGTTTTAGTACTTCAAGTAATCATCAAATTCATTTCCTATTCTTTAGATAAATGGATAGTGAACTCAAATTTCAAGTTTCTTAAATATTTCAAATCTTATTTTCTTATTCTAATTGTAAAGGTTTGAAATTTTAGACAGTTTGTATTCTATTTTGCTATGTATAAGTGGGAATATTCAATTTTGTCACAATACTATGAATACATTTCTTACCTCTAACTTGCCCATTATTTTAGAATAGTTAGCACAAAAGGAGATTGATTTTTCAAATATTCATATAATGCACATAAGTTTTCACTTAAAATTCCAGGTGGGGTCACATGCAGAATGTTCTTTCTTCTATTTTACGATGTAATTCATAACCATTACACATAGCAAGCTGTCCATTTATTCTCCAACTTTTTAGTCTCAGAAGTACAACTGAAAATAGCAGCTAGGAAGAAAACTAGGTTTTCAGTGTATGAATTGTTTGACTCCAAAGCACAGTCGGTGAGAGTTTCGTGAAGTACTTTGACATTTGAGAATATGAACACTCCATATTACCTCTTATCATGGACAGAACACTGTTTCTTTTATGGTCCTGAAAACTCAGACATCCTGTTTTTCTTATTTAATTTATTCAATTTTCTAAACATTTTGAGTTATGATTGACAGATGACAATGGAATATTTAGCGTTTCCAGGAAATGCTTTGATGGATGTGCACTACTGATATGGTTACGACTTAAAGCTAAATAACATACTCACCATTTAGTAAGCATTTCTTCCTTTCATCTTTGTGTGAGAGTATTTAAGGCCTGTGTTCTTGCCAGTTTTCAAGCAATATAGTATGATTTACTACAGTCAGCAGGGTATATAATGAATTTCAAGAACTTTCAAGCACATTCCATTTACCAGTTTCTACCTGATTAAGTTTTTTAAAAAGTCTCACTGTTACAAATATAGATATTATTAGACAGTTAAATGGCAGAGAGGGCTAGGACAAAAGGCAGGTTCTTGGATCAAGTAGAGATGAGAGTTTTCTGGTCCTTCAATTCTCCATGAAATAAAAAAGCCACAATTTGTTTCAATACGAATAACTAAGATGTTTCCTTTAAACAACTGACCATTTCTTGCACATGATGTACAGAATTTATATGTTTAACCACATAGAGGAAATTCCATGTGGATCTTGAAAGAATATCGCCCTGGAATGTAGCTGGGGGTACTGGAGCCCAGAAGAACTCTAAGTAGAGCCGAGTTCTCTGTGCGATGAAGAAGATGAGGAGCAGTGCCTTGTTTTCTCATACTACCATTGGACTTTGTATCTTGCTTTTGATCAATAAATTTCCCTCCTCAGTAATAACTTCATGGTGTGGAACACATCTTAATACCTTGCAGGTGTGGCCTATGATAACTATGAAGGAATTCTCAACACTCACTGACACATCTAGAGCAAATTTAAAAATTTTCTCCTCTTTTTGCCATAGTTTTTAGAAAATCTGGACATATCTGGATACAATTGGGAGTATAGGACATATGACTGAATGAACTCTGAGCTGCCGTGTGAGAAATTAGGACTAGGATGGAAAGTTCTAGATGGATGCAAGGGAGATGCAAGAGTAACAAAACAGGGATATCGTGTTTCTGAGAAGCAGTGATACCTAAGGTTAGTTTCTGCTTTACACCTGGAGCACAGACTTCCCTGCCAGTAAGGAAGTTGAGTACAGTATTGCAATGAGCAGTGACTCTCCCACAGTGAAGACAGAGGCAGGTCTTCCTGTAAGGGACCAGCAACTTTCAGAACTTCCACCTCTCAAGGACCAGAAGTAGGGTAAAGCCTTGAAAAGACAAATATATTTTTCCTGTTCTGGCCCATCCATGGATCCTAGACTTCTTTGCTGTGTGATCTTCTGTCTTCTTGCAGCCAGTGAGTTCTGAGCAAAAAAGAAATCATTGAATAAGGCTGTCATGTTCTTTGTTCCGTGCCCTATGTTATTTCGGTGTCAAATTGGCCTCTGCTTTAACTCATTGAATGCTTTTCTTTGCAGATTTTGTGGATACTATGGTTAAGCAGAACCCAAGATATATGGTTGCAAGAGTGGGAAAACCAGTGAATTTGACCTGTTCTCAGACTATGAATCATGAAACCATGCTCTGGTATCAAAAGAAGCCAAACCAAGCCCCAAAGCTTCTTCTTTACTACTATGACGAGAATTTGAACAGGGAGGCTGACACTTCTGAGAACTTCCAATCCAGTCGGCCCAACAATTCTTTCTGCTCTCTCAACATTGGCTCTGCAGGCCTAGAGGATTCTGCCATGTACCTCTGTGCTAGCAGTAGAGACACAGGGCTACAATATCACCTAATTTCTGTTCATAAACTTTTTCCTTTCACAACCCATGGATTTTCTTTAGAATCACCCCTCTTTTCTTGCAACAGGAGGAAATGGGTTTGTGGCTGTCACTTCTCACCCACAGATAAAAGTTAACCATAAACCACTAAAATCATTTGACAGTTATGTCAAGAGTAGAATAGTGGCTTCATGTGCCCAGCATTCAGTTTGTGATATTGTCATTTTTATCTCTAATTGTTTCCTCTTCAGTGGAAAAATAGAAAACAACACACCTAGTTCTTTTCATCTAGACAGGCTTCTTCCAAACACAAGCCCTATTATATGAAGGTTGACAAAAAACTTATAAACAGGCAAGTCTCTGGCATTTGGAGAACTCTTGATGTGTTTTGTAGTTGATAAGAATCTATCCATTTTCATCTCAGTCACCAAATTACTATCTGTCTAATGGGAAAGGGAAATTACCAATTCCTCGAGAGAAAAATATTGTTAAAAAAGTCTTTTTGGAAGAAAATATCTATACATTGATCTATTTATATCTGGATAGGAGGTGCTGTTGCCATGACTAAATTGAAAATAGTTGATTAATAAATTATATTGAAAGAAGAAGGAGAATAAATTAGAGGATAAAGTTCTTATAGTCAACTGTATATCAGTAGATGATCATTACACAAAAGAAGATGAAATCTCAGGAGATTGCCCCCAAGAAAAACTACAGAGTAAAGACAACTACATACGAGAGAATCTGGGTCCTTTGTCCAAGCTATGCAAAAATTGAACAGAAAATACTCAAACCTATTAACAGGCACATGAGAGTATATGTTTATATATTATCTTGAAATTAATATCCCTGGTGATAATCGTGTTCTGAAGAAAAACAAAATATAAAGGAATAGGGTAATCATAAACACTCACTCTTTGGTCACCTCTGCTGTTGACAATAGAGGTACAGATCAGGAGGGGTCCAAGGTGCAGTCCAGGGTAAATTTCCTGTGCGCCAGGCATTACAGAGGCAATCAGGGAATGTGCTAGCTCTGATCATGTGCCAACTAGGTTCAGAGTTAGAATCAAAATATATATAGAATTGGATTTTAAAATGCATGGACGCTAGGATTTAGATTCTACATATAGCAGCGATGGTGATTTTTCAGTAAAATAGTTCCCTCAAAGATAAACACAATACACTGGATGACCCCTCTTCCTAACTTATCTTTAAAAATTCAAATGCACATTTACAAATACATGTTTTATACATGGTTAGTAAATAAACTTAGTCTTTTCATATACATATATTCATGAATGAGAACAACTCATATTGAATCTTGTTTCTTGGTTTAAGTTTAGGATTAGAGTTAACCGGAGGGATATGACTCTTGGATTCCTAGTAACAAGTATTCCAGTAACAAGATATTCAGAAGAGACAGATGTCAGTGGGTCTAAGGATGGTAATGGTCATCTTAGATGGTTTGTTTGAGGCATGTCAATGTCAGAAATCTGGGTTCTCCCTTTTATAGAGAGACCAACTCTAGAAGACACATTATCTTGACCCTGATCCTGCCATGGTTATGACTATGTTCTTATGTTCTAGGACCTTTGCTTTCCAGGACATGGTGCATTGTGATCAAGATGGAACATCCTTGCCTTGAAGCTCCCACATATTGAATTCACCATCCGGCTGTGCCAGTAATTTCTGCTCCTTTCATGCACAAGTTACCAGATCACATAACCTTGGGCTACTGCTCATAGGCACAAATTAAACATTATGTTGATGTGTAATCCTTTAAGTGACATTAATAGTCTGTCCTTGTTCAAACAGAATTCAAATATGGTTTAAAGATGATGGTCAACTGCCGTTACATTAAAAAAAATAGACAAAGTACCTTTATTTCTAGTTATAGTACTATAATAGCCTTTCCAGCCTCCTCTAAATTGAGCCTGTGTGTCCTTTCCTGCCCTGTCCTGTCCTGTCCTGTCCTGTCCTGTCCTGTCCTGTCCTGTCCTGTCCTGCCTTGCCTGTCAGACTGGAGACTTAGATCCATAGGTTCATATACCTACAGTTCATATCCCTGACAGAGTCAGGCCATAAACTCAAGCAGGAGAGAACAGAGGGAGGGATCATGGAAAAAAGCAGCTTACTGGCTTGTTTCCAGGATCAAGTTCAGCTATTTTTTTTAATATTTCCCAGGATCACCTGCTCAGGTGTAACACTTTGTAACACCTATAGTTAACTTGTAAGCCCCACTAACTCAAGGACCAGGTAACTTTCTGGAATGCTGGGAGTTATAGTTCTTAGAAAATAATAATACCTCATGGGAAAATACAGTGGCTATTTGCATTTGTCTTTAAATAACCCCTGAAAAATATGTCCTGTGGCCATTCAACTGGGAATTCTGGGGAATATTCCTAACCAAAGGGCATCCTGGTCAGTATTTATTTAAAAGCTTGCTTAAAAATTGACTTAAAATTGTGAAACTTGTTTTTTTTTTCTGGTGAATCTCAGGATTAACAACTCCCACAATGGGTTTGGCTCTTCCACAATAACTAACCATCAAAAAAGGCCACACAGAAATGACTAGAGCCCTTAGAGCCAGGCGTGGTGGCGCACACCTTTAATCCCAGCACTCGGGAGGCAGAGGCTGGTGGATTTCTGAGTTTGAGGCCAGCTTGGTATACAAAGTGAGTTCCAGGACAGCCAGAGCTATACAGAGAAACCCTGTCTCGAAAAAACAAACAAACAAACAAACAAAAAAAAAAACGCCTAGAGCCCAAACTAATGGAAGCTTTTTCTCAAAGTTCCTCAGCTGAATAGAAATTGACTCTAGTTTGCATTATTAAGTTGACAAAAACTATCCAGCACAATATACAAATATCAAATATTTATTGTTAGTAAATCACAAATTTATTTGTAAACAATATTTGACATACATATATTTTTGTCATATAATAACCACTGAAGAAAAGTTTTATAGTAATGAGAAAATAAATTTGTGTATTTTTGCATAAAGAATTAAATCTCTGCTAGATATTTTATACCACAGGATAGCACGTTCAATGTTTTGCAAACTAGATTGATATTTTTATTCTGTAACAATGTTGAGAATAAAAATTTACACAGTATAAAGTACAAAGTGGCCAAAATTTAATGCCACTTCATAAATTGTTGTACATTCTGTTCTAATCTTAAATCTAAATGTATTTAGCCATTTCTTTTAAGAACCTCAAGACAGCAACTCAAACATCACATTTTAAAACTGAGAATTCCCTAAGAATTGTAGTCCAATGTATTTAATACTAACTTGATACTGGCATTCAGTGAAGTCACCAAAGGTTCTACTGCCGGGTGCCATGTCTCAGATCCATCATATGCTTTATTTATAAAAAATGTTCACTGAACCTTCAGAAACATTGTAATGTTGCCAATTTCTAGTGTGATTCCTCACATGCTGTTACTTCATGTGTGTTTGCAGCTCATAGCTAAAGAAATTATGTCCTAGAAGAACATGTGATACAATATAAGGGACAGAAATTTGGTGTAAGAAGGGTCAGCTAGGCAGTGACATCAGAATATAAGAAGTACTATGCTAGATAATTCACTCATTGCCTTCTGCCTAGTTTTCTCCCATATCAAAAAAAAAGGACCTGTATGAGTCCCCATTTTACTAATTGAAGTACAGGGAGAGTCAGTAAGATGCACAGTACGCTGATTGCTTGACTGACGTTTGCAATATTGTTTTCATTGGATTCAATTCACTGTTGTTATCATCATGTTCAATTAAAAGTGACAAAGGCGTTAGAACAAGCAGATAGAAAAATAACCAGGGATACAGACAGGCAACAGATGACTATTAGAAAAATAGGAAGCCAGATGGCATAGACATTTCCAGGAAAATAAAAAAAGAAGCAAGTTCTCTGGAGAAAGATAAAGCCCGAGCACTTTTCCTAGTTTAGGGCACAGCTCCAAGCATTGATGCTTCTTCCTGTCCAGTGAACTTGTGAATAGTTTTGGAAAAACTCTGATATCATCATCTTTATCATTATGTCAACTGGATTAAGAAACATTTAAGTGATTAAGAAATATTAGGGTGTGACAGTGGTGTTTCCATGTATATAAGGGCTCTGACTCAGTGACTAGATGAAGCCATCGATGGATCACGGATGGATTCAAAATCTGAATAGAATTTGGGGAGAGGTGGGTTGTGAAATATGGGTCTGTTGGGAGTCGTGTTTTGGGGGGCTGATTCTGACTGTGGCCACTGTCTTATGACTCTCTTCTGATTCCTGTCCAGCTGAATGTAAAGTGACCCTCTATCTGCTTTCTGGATGTTGAGATTTTATGTTGCACTTGTCCTGGCCTGGCTGTTTTGTAACTTTGAGCTAAATAAACAATTCCTCCCTTACATTGTTTGCAACAGATAACTTGGTCAGAGTTATGCAGAAGTAACTAATGCACATTGCTTTAGGAAGTCAGAAATCTTGACCAGAGAGAAGGCTGGGATGGGACTGAGTAGCTACCAGTTCAACAGTTTTTTAATAGCTTCTTTTTCTTGTTTCTTTTTGTCTTTTCATTTTATTTTATTTTGCTTTTTTCTTTTGTTAAAAATTATTTTTTTTATCCAATATATTCTGATCACAGTTTTCTTTCTCCCTATGCCTCTCAGGCTTTCCCTACCTCTCCTCCCATTTGGACCCACATCTATCTCTTCTTAGAAAATAAACAGGATAGTTCATATTGTCTCTAGCTGTATATATAGCAGAGGATGGCCTAATTGGCCATCAATGGGAAGAGAGGCCCTGGGTTCTGTGAAGATCATATGCCACAGTGTAGGGGAATGCCAGGACCAGGAAGTGGGAGGGGGTGGGTTGGAGAGCAGGGGGAGGGGGAAGGGTATAGGGGATTTTCAGAGAGGAAACTAGGAAAGGGGATAACATTTGAAATGTAAATGAAGAAAACATCTAATAAAAAAAGAAAAAAAAAAAAGAAAAAAGACAACAAGTAGGACTTAGAATGTGAGCCATTGGAGTTCTATTTAGAAAATTTCCTCCTGTGCCAGTGAGTTCAAGGTACTTTCCCATTTTTTTCTTCTATTTGATTCAGTGTATCTGGTTTTATGTTGAGTGTTGAGGTCCTTGATCCACTGGGACTGAAGCTTTGAGCAAACTGACAAATATAGGTCTATTTTCATTTTTCTACATACAGATATCCGGTTAGACCAACACCATTTATTGAAAATGCATATAGATCTTTATTCCGTTGTATATTTTTGGCTTCTTTGTCAAAGATCAAGTGTCTGTAAGTGTGTGTTTTTATTATCTGGCTCTTCAATTCTATTTCATTAATAAATGTGTCTGTCTCTGTACCAAAACCAAGTAGTTTTTATAACTATTGCTCTGTAGTAAAGCTTGAGGCCAGGGATGGTGATTCTCCCAGCCGTTCTTTTATTATTAAAAATTGTTTTTGCTATTCTGGGTTTTTTGCCTTTCCAGATTAATTTGAGAATTCTTCTTTCCATGTCTTTGAAGAGTTGTGTTGGGATTTTGATGGGGATTGCATTGAATCTGTAGATTGCCTTTGGTAGGATGGCCAATTTTATTGTATTAATTCTGATAATCCATGAACACGGGGGATCTCTCCATTTTCTGAGATTTTTGGTTTCTTTCTTGAGAGGCTTGAAGTTATTGTCATATAGGTCTTTCACTTGTTTGGTTAGAGTTACCCCAAGATATTTTATATTATTGTGGCTACTGTAAAGGGAGTTGCTTCCCTAATTTCTTTCTCAGCCTCTTTTTTTTTTTTTTTTTTTTTTTTTTTTTTTTTTTTTTTTTTTTTTTTTTTTTTTTTTTTTTTTTTTTTTTTTTTTTTTTTTTTTTTTTTTTTTTTTTTTTTTTTTAATCTTTTGTATAAAGGAAGGTGTCTTAGTCAGGGTTTCTATTCCTGCGCAAACATCATGACCAAGAAGCAAGTTGGGGAGGAAAGGGTTTATTCACTTTACACTTCCATACTGCTGTTCATCACCAAAGGAAGTCAGGACTGGAACTCAAGCAGGGCAGGAAGCAGGAGCTGATGCAGAAGCCATGGAGGGATGTTCCTTACTGGCTTGCTTCCCCTGGCTTATTCAGCCTGCTCTCTTATAGAACCCAAGACTGCCAGCCCAGAGATGGTCCCACCCACAAGGGGCCCTTGATCACTAATTGAGAAAATGCCTCACAGCTAGATCTCATGGAGGCATTTCCCCAACTGAAGCTCCTTTCTCTATGATAACTCCAGCTGTGTCAAGTTGACACAAACCTAGCCAGTACAGAAGGCTACTGATTTATTTGAGTTAGTTTTATATCCAATCACTTTGTTGAAGGTCAAGGCGTGGAGGGGGGTTGGTCCAAGGCCTGACACTATTACTGAGACTATGGAATGCTCACAAAAAGGGACCTATCATAACTGTCCTCTGAAAGACACAAGCATCTGAAAGAGTCAGATGCAGATATTTGTACCCAACCAATGGACAGAAGCTGCTGACCCATATGGTTGAATTAGGGAAAAGCTGGAAGAAGCTGAGGAGGAAGGTGACCCTGTAGGAGGACCAGCAGTCTCAATTTACCTGGACCCCCTAGATCTCTCAAACAGTGGACCACCAACCAAGCAGTATACACCAACTGGTATGAGGCCCCCAACACATATTCAACAGAGGACTACCGAGCCTGGGTTCAGTTGGAGAAGATGCAATCAGCCCTCAAGAGACTGGAGGCTCCAGGGAGTAAGGAGGTCTGGTTGGGTGGGGGATGAGGCTGGAGACATCCTTGTGGAGACAGGGGGTAAGAAGGCAGTATGGAATATGGGACAGTCAGAGGGTGGGAGCATGGGGGATAAAATTTGGAGTGCAATAAATAAATAAATAAATGAGTAAAAAAATAAATAAATATTAAATAAAAACAAAACAAAAAAAAAGGTATCTAAATAATAATACAATAAGAAAAATAATTTAAACCATAACATATTACAATATGAGAAAGCCACAAAAACAAAGAAAAGGCATAAGTAATGCATAATACATATGAGTAAAGAGACACAAATATTTGCATATACAATCTCATAAAAATACAAATCTGGAAGACATAACATATACACAAAAACTTGCAAGGTAAAATTTTTAAAAAGAAAAAAATAGCACCTCTGACAAAAAATAATGTCCTGACTTCACATTATTACACAAAGAGCACCCCCAAATGCCATTGAGCTAACTTTGTGTTGGTTATCTATGGCTGGGTATAGGGGTTGCCCTTATGAGAGATTTGTGTTTTCCTTTAGAGAAAACAATGTTTTCCTTGCAAGTGGTTGTCAGTTGGCTAGCTCAAGTCTAAGTGGATCAAAGACCTCCACATTAAACCAGAGACACTGAAGTTCATAGGGGAGAAAGTGGTGAAAACCCTGGAAGATATGGGCACAGGGATAAAATTCCTAAACAGAACACCAATGGCCTGTGCTGTAAAATCACAAATTGACAAATGGGACCTTATAAAATTGCAAAGCTTCTGTAAAGCAAAAGATACTGTCAATAAGACAAAAAGGCCACCAAGGGATTGGGAAAGATTTTTACCAATCCTAAATCTGATAGGAGGCTAATATCCAATATTTACAAAGAGCTCAAGAAGCTGAACGCCAGAAATTCAAATAACCCCATTAAAAAATGGGGTACAGAGCTAAACAAAGAATTCTCAACTGAAGAATGCCGAAGGGCTGAGAAGCATCTTAAAAAATGTCTTCAAATTGAGTTCCAGGACAGCCAGGGCTATCCAGAGAAACCCTGTCTCGAAAAAACCAAAAAAAAAAAAAAAAAAAAAAAAAAAAAAAAAAAAAAAAAAAAGTTCGAAATCCTTGATCATCAGAGAAATGCAAATCAAAACAACACTGAGATTCCACCTCACACCAGTCAGAATGGCTAAGATAAAAAATTCAGGTGACAGCAGATGCTGGGGAGGATGTGGAGAAAGAGGAACACTCCTTCATTGCTGGTGGGATTGCAAGCTGGTACAACCACTCTGGAAATCAGTCTGGCAGTTTCTCAGAAAACTGGACATAGTACTACCAGAAGATCCAGCAATACCTCTCCTGGGCATATACCCAGAAGATATTTCAACTGGTAACAAGGACACATGCTCCACTATGTTCATAGCNGGGTCCCCAATGTAGGAGCTAGAGAGAGTACCCAAGAGTTGTAGGGGTCTGCAACCCTATAGATGGAACAACAATATGAACTAATCAGAACCCCCAGAGCTCATGTCTCTAGCTGTATATGTATTAGAAGATGGCCTAGTTGGCCATTATTCGGGAAGAAAGGCCCTTGGTCTAGCAATGTTTATAGGCCCCAGAACAGGGGAATGCCAGGGCCAAGTAGCAGGAGAGGGAGGGTAGGGGAGCAGGGCGGGGGGAGGATATAGGGGACTTTTGGAATAACACTTGAAATGTAAATGAAGAAACTCTCTAATAAAAAAAATAAGGAAAAAAAAAAAGAATGAGGTGTGCCCTGGTGTTCCCCTGTACTGGGCTAAGAAGTGGGAGTGGGTGGGTAGGGGAGCGGGGAGGTGGGGTGGGTATGGGGCATTTGAAATGTAAATGAAGAAAATACCTAATAAAAAAATTGAAAATAAAAGAATGAGGTGTGCATCTTCTTCTCTTTTAGGTTGAGGAACCCATCTGGTACAAGGCTGTGCATGCCTTGTGTATGCTGCTGGCTCATTCTCTGTGAGTTCACAAGTTTGCCAACCCTGTTGTTTCTAGTGTTTGAGTGCAGGAGATGCTGCACTGATTACTCTGACCTCTGTCTCAGTTTCTGTAAAAGGTGGAGAGCCTACTCATCAAGTACTACATTAGCAAATTTCTAGGTGCCCCAGACCAGCCCTTTGAAATTTGAGCAAGGGAGCTGCAGAGAGACAGATGTGAGCTCTAAGTCAAGCACTGTTTTTCTGAGAAACTACGAGAGAACTAGACTCTCCATGCTCTGTTGCCCCTGTTCTGGCATCTAGATTGTTGTCCTGTTTTTCTCCAGGTCTCCAGCTCTCAGTGCTTCCCTGGCAGTTTCATTAGTATTTACCACCTTTTGACCACATTCCAGGTCCTGCCTCTTAGCTCTTCAGAAATCCAGAAATGATTATGTTTAGTATGATGCACAGATTTGGACAGGCTAAGAGCCTAAGGAATATCTCAATTCTAGTACTTGTGTCTAGGGATGGACATGGTTGTTCTTCTTGCACTAGAGTCTATTAAGTCATCCCTAATCTATTCTGTCTTAGTTACTTTCCCTGTTGCTGTGATTAGAGAGACAGAGACAGAGAGACAGAGACAGAGCAGATTAAGAGAGAAGGCAGGTTTATTTTGACTTACATTCCAAGGCCATTATCGTTGTGAATTCCTGGCTTCAGGAGCTTGAAGTTTCTGGTCATATTGCACCCACCATCAGAAAGCAGAGGCAGATAAATGTTGGTTGCAACAGGAGCCTGTATTGATGCCAAGTCATGAAGTCATGCAGCAGAATGTGGAGATGTCAGTCTCTGAGTTTTAGGGAAGATCAGTGGCCCCAAACCTAACAAGTCTCAGTAACTCATAAAACGATAAGCAATCTAGTAATTCTCAGTGAAGAATAATGACAAGACCAAAAAGAAAATTAATGATTAATGCTTTCTTAGTAAAAGCTACTTAGATTTCTCATGGGAGATAATTTCATCTTAACTAAGGAAAATCTCTCTTAAAGAGTTATTGAGGAGAATTTAAAAGAGAGAAATAAAAATGGCCCTAAGAGTCCAAGAATAAGGGTATTCAAATTGATCTATATCTAAGGTACATCCATACATTTTTCTGAAGATTAAAGTTTTCCTTTTTCCATGGCCAGGGTCATCACTAATTGCTAGAACATGTGCACACATGTGCACACATGTGCACACACACACACACACACACACACACACACACAAATCAGACCTCAACATAAAGAGACATAGAGGCCTACATTAACCTTTCTACCCTCACACCTGTCTTTCCCAGCAGATGGCAGCATTAGATTCACAGAGCAATCTATTCTTTTCATTACATTTTCATTTTATTTTAACTTTATTTAAATAAAATTTTGTTGTATAAACTGAAGCGAATGCATTCAGATAGTGAAATGGTTAATAGAAGCAAAACTACTTACCTGTCACTTCACAGTTACTTTATTTTTGTGACAATGACAGCTAAAGGTTTATTAAGTAAGAATTTTATATTGTGATGTGATATTAACTGCAGTACTACGGACTCTAGGCTCACTCATCATAGAAACCTGCCACTTTATAATGTTTGAAGAATGCTTTTCCACTATTCGGCAACACTGCTTTTAAATTGACATTATCTTTCTAAATCTAAATAAGATCATGCATTTTTTTTAGCTATCTGGATAATCTCCTTTGGTATAATATCCCCCACCTTAATTGTTTTGTGGAAATTTTCAAGATGTCCTCTTAAGGGCAGATAGCCACCTGCTATTCTATATATTTACCCCAGTTTCATTTCTATTTGCACACCCATGGACCCTTAAGTGATTGTCTAGCCTACCTATTATGATTAATAGAATGATTAGCTCAGGTATTTTTATGAGATACTCAGCTTAACCTTTTCATGGACACGTCCAGGTGAGTCTATTGGTAGTCACATTTTTAATTTCTTTGAGAATATCCATAAGGTTTGCATAGTGGCTACATCTGTCTGCATTCCATAGACAGAAGAGAAGGCTTTCCGTGCCCACACCTTCACTAAGTAACACTTGTCATGTCTTGTTGTTTGATAATAGTTTTCCTAATGGATATGAGGTAATATCTCTTAATAGGTTTGACTTACATTTCTCTGATTGTGAGTCATCTGAGAAACCTTTAATTGTCTGTAGGCAAGGGCTCTCTACTTCGAGAATTTTGCCACCAGAAGAAAAATCTCCTTCCTTTGTGTGCCTAGGCTGAAGAGAGGATCTGTGCTTTCCATCAGAGATGGAGGATTAGGATTTGAAGGTTGGAGCAGACAAATTTCAAGAGCAAAGACTGGTGTCCTTGATGTCAGTGTCTCCAAGGTCTAGGGATTCCATCCAGGTGAAATGGTGACTTAAAAAAACAAAAAACAAACAACAAAAAAAACTTCTTTGTACAGTACCTGCAAAAGAAAGTAAATATTAGAATCATTTTAATTCATAAAAGAAAGAAAGTTCTTTAAAACCCAGGCATGTACCTATAATTACAGAGAATAATCTAAAGTAGATGTATCTGTGAATAACAAACTGTAAAATATATTTCTTTCAAGACTCTTGCAGCCATTGCTGAGCTGAGGTGGGAGGTAAAGAGAGAGTGAAACACTTTTTGCTCCCATAGATGTTTGTTTTCACTTTCCTGTCTCTTAACATGCGCATCTAGATGTGACTGCTGGCAAATATCTCTGTCTCACAGCAGCCAGAAAATGGAAACCTGCTTTGAGATGATGAAACAAATTTAACCAAAAGCATGTTTAAGCATTTCAAAGTTTAATAACAATGATCTAAAAAGGAAAGCATCCTGAATTGTCCCTCCACCACAAATATGCTGAGCCACATTGTATGTAGTTAAGAATAAAATATTCATCATTTAAACTGAAATACAAGATTAGTTCTAGGACACTATTCACAAAGCAATGTACACCTCACAGAAAACTCAACTCACAGGAAGTAGCTATGAGGTCTAGCTCCCTGACCTGTGACTGAAAATGCCCCGGCAAGGTTTGTCTACAGCTCACTTTTATGTTCAGGTCTGAAGTGACACTAGACTTCTCCCCTGTGTTACCATTTGTCACCTTGGAATAGATATATTTGGAACCAAAGAATCAACATCACTGGGTTCTGTAGCACTGTCTGTATCTTGTCTCAAAAAGTATATCTGGGACCTATAAGGTATCTAGTGATTTTCTGGTCTATACTACCTAATTTCATGTGAGTATTGAGGGAGCTATAAGGGACTCAGAGGTATTGAACCTCACACTAAACTTCAATTAGTTGTCTACTTCATTTGAAGATACACATTACGGCTCTGTTCTGTGAACTCCCTTATTTTCAATGTCTCCGGAATGCTGGTGTCACCAAGAACCTAAGATACATGGTGAGGAAGAGATGATAGGATGTGACTCTTCGAGGTGAAAGGACACAGTCACGTTATATGGTATAGGCAGCTCCTAGATTAAGATGTGAAATTTGTGACTTCTGTTCAGAAAGAGTATTAGAGAGGCCAGGAATTCTGGAGAAATGGTTCTTGGATAAACTTCCCAAAGAGGAACCCAACATCCAAGAGATGGGGCCAGCAGATCTGGAAGATGCAGTGATATATTTCTGTGCCAGCTCCTCCCTCACATGAATACTTCTAAATGTTTTCTCACCTTACAGCAGTATGGCTGAGGGAAATAACCTCTGTCCTAACAACATGCCAACCTGAACACACTCTGCAGGTTGTGGTTGAAAGTAGGGGAATATTACAGGACACGAAACATCTTAGCTCACCATGCTTAGGGAGGAAAACTCCACATATAAAGCATGGAGATTTAAAATGGTAGTAATTGTTAAGATAAACATAATACTTGAAGAACATATCCCTGATGACCCCAGAGAGAACAGGTGTAGTGAAAGGGGAGGTAAAAGTGATCTCTTCACAGCACAAGGCATACAGTTTATTTATTTCATATTTTGATTTTATTTATTATTAGTATTGTGTGTTTATATATATGATGTATGTGTGCACACATGTCAGGTGGACACACCCATGAAGATCAAAGGACAATTATGGGTGTTGGTTCACTTCTAGGAACTAGGCTTAGGGAGTTAACTTGTGCAGATCCTGTTTTTACCAGCTGAGTCATTGTGCCTGCCCAAGGCTTCTGACTTAAAAGGACACTTTTCCAAAAGTATTGCTTCTAAGTATTTGAAGCTCATTTTGAACATCTGAAGAATCTTCCTCCTACTCTAGTCCTCATATTGAGCCAGCTGGGGCCCTGTGTCAATCTTCTCTCCTTGTCTCTCTTCTAACTTAAACTCAGGGTCAAAGCACCTGAAATAATGATGATTATTATTATAGCAACAACAATGATAATAAGAATAAGAATATAATCCTCCATCCAAGGAAGCTAGAGCGTCCTCTGACAACCATTTAAGGAAAAAAGGAGGACAATGGGGAGAACTCACACTTCACAAAACATAAGTTAAGAGGACTCACAATAAACAAACAAACAACAAACAAAAGCTCCCATACACAAAAGTTAGAAAGAGCTAGATAAGAATACTTTTAAAGAGCATTTCAACAACACAACAGCAGGAGAGGGACCTATCAATAAAAGTTAAGAAAAAAAGCAGCAAAACCAAAATGAATGAAGAAGAAATTGACTGAAGAAACTCAAGTAAGAAATGTAAGAAAAAAATCAAAATAAATAAATGCATGTGAAAGAAAGAACTAACACAAATGAAAATTTAGTAAAAAGCATTTAAGAAAGACCACAAAATGCATGTGGGGCTGGAAAGGGCTTAAAGAGGTAAAACCAACCAAAGGGAAGAGGCTGAAGGATAGGCAAAAGGGAGCATGGAAATGAGATGGGATCAGAACAGGCTGGTGGTCAGACAGGGCTTATCCCTGGGCCACACTGTCCCACAAATTACACCACAGATACTCTGCACACACCCTGGGAGAGCTGAAGGCATTGAAAGCTAAGCCTGCAGCCATTTATAAACAAGGGTTTATAATCCTCTTATGGTAGTCAAAACAATGCAATCTCAAAGATGCAAACCAGAGGGCTGAACTGAGTAAGGACAGCCCCTCTTCTCAGAACTGGTGTAGATGCCTGGAGCCAGTGGCTGGCTCTCTAGTCTCCCTCTCCTTCTGCCACACCAGGAAGCTCATTTTGAACATCTCAAGAATCTTCCTACCATTTCAGTCCTTATAGTTAGCCAGGTGGAGCCCCTTGCCTAGCACCTCTATTTGTCTCTCTTCTATTTAATGTTCAGAAAATCCCTCCACACTATGAGCAATCAGGATCTCTGCTGGGTAACCCTTTGTCTCCTTGCTGTAGGTGAGTCTGGGCTCTCTGGGTTCTCGTTGCCAAGTGCACATCTTACAACCCCTGCCCTGGGTAGCAATGCCAAGTCCCTCCTTGTGTATTTCCAGACTCACTCTTTTTCTTTCTAGGAACCACACATGGAGGTATCATTACTCAGACACCCAAATTCCTGATTGGTCAGGAAGGACAGAAACTGACCTTGAAATGTGAACAGAATTTCAATCATGATACAATGTACTGGTACCGACAGGATTCAGGGAAAGAATTGAGACTGATCTACTATTCAATAACTGAAAAAGATCTTCAAAAAGGTGATCTATCTGAAGGCTATGATGCGTTTCGAGAGAAGAAGTCATCTTTTGCTCTCACTGTGACATCTGCCCAGAAGAATGAAATGTCTGTTTATCTCTGTGCCAGCAGTATAGCACAGTGGAGCACAGCTACCCCCTCTCCATGCATAAATGTGTCCAAGTCCTGCTTTCCCCACCAGGTGGCTCTTAGGTCCTCCTCAAACCCTGTACTTTCAGTTCAGTCAGGACTTGAAACAAAGTAGCTACCTACTACTGTACTTTTTTGGAATGGTGTAAAATTCAATCCATTCATAAAATTAGCTTTTAAAATTGCATACATATTCATAATACATAAATATACATCTATTAAATATACATGAGAGAAGGAGTCAGCAAGTGAAAAGAGAAACAGGGGTTGATTTTTAGTACATAAAGCTTTAAACATTTTTACTGAACACTAGGAAGAAAAATTTATACCTTCTCTTGAGAAACCAACAAAACTCCAGTGGGTGGTGGTTGGAGACAGAGAGAAAGAGAGAGACAGAGACAGAGACATAATGAGTCATATTATGTGTGCTTCAATTAATGTAATTGGAGTGCAGGAACTCTTGCAGCTGGTTTGGTCCGGGAACATCTAGAAGGGATTCAGAGGAATTACGTTTTGTGATTAAGAGAAAAGAAATTATGAACAAACAAGACAAGTGTGAAACAGGCAATAGGATGTATGAAAGAAGAGCGATGAAATCGAATCAGGAAGGAAGGTAGACAGGTCCACACTACTCCAGATGTTGTTAGAAAGGGGCAGGGGGACATTTAGAAGAATAAAGTGTGTTACTTAACAATACATACATATATAAGTGGGGCCTTCATTTGGCTTCTGTGTAGGAGGAATATGTAAATCTATGTCTGGCACTTATAAAAGTGATTTGTACTGGAGAAAAATTTCTGAGTCACTGCTGAGCAGACAAACTATATAGACAAATCTATGCCAATGACCTTGATGTAAGTGTTCTTCCTTCATATGTTGCCATCTTATCATCAAATTAGAAAACTAATGTTAAATTTTAGGACTATGTTTGTTTATAAATATTTATATGATCACATAGCTCTCTTTCTCAAAATATGTAACAGATACTTCTGCTATCCACAGCCTACAACTGCGATTGCTTATTGAATTGGGCTTTTAAAATGTTGAGTAGTAATGTCAAGGTTTCTGTGGTGTCTTTTAATCTCAGAATTTGCTAATTCAGAGATTTGTAATATAGCCACAGCAGTTATATTAATCTGGGATTTCTGGAGTACCTTTCCAGAGTATACAACTTTGATTCTATACATTCTTTTTAGATTTCTTCTTCAATACTGGATTTACCATTGAGTTTTCCTCCCAACTATAACTCAGGCAATCACACACAGGCCAAAGTTTCAAGGATGTGGTATGTATGTGGTATGTATGTGGTATGTATGTGGTATGTACTGTCTTAGGGTTTCTATTGCCATGAAGAGACATGATGACCATGGCAACTTTTATAAGAAAAGCATTTAATTGGGGCTGGTTTAATCCATTATAATCATGGTGGAAGCATTACAGCATGCAGGTAGACATGGTGCTGGAGAGGTAACTGGAGAGTTCTACATCTGGATCAGCGGGTAGCAGGAATGGAGAGTGACACTGGGCCTGGCTTGAACATCTGAAACATAAAAGTCTATCACCAGTGTCACACTTCCTCCAACACAGCCTCACCTACTCTTACAAGGCCATACTTCCTAATAGTGTTACTTCCTATGAGCCTATAAGGGACAATTTTTATTCAAACCACCACAGTTACCATTCTTGTTGCTCTAATAGCATGCCACCAAGAAGCTTCTTAAGGAAGAGAGATTGATTCCAGCTTAGAGGTTCACATGGTGCAGTTCTGTGTAGGTGGAGAAGATATGATAAATGGAGAATATTGGTCTGTGGAAGTAGGGGTTATAGGATCACCTTTTCTTATGGCACCGAGCGGCAAGTAGAGGGCTTGGATAAGAACTACAAACATGTTGTCTTTGATGATTGCTCAAGCATCTTAACTTCTACCAGTTAGGCTGCACTCTGAAAGGTTTCATAATCTTCCCAAACAGAACTACCAGGAGGCAATCAAGTGTTTAAACTTATATGTCTACTGTAGGGTACATTTGATATTTAATCTATAACATACCATTCTTGGCCTTAATAGGCTAATATTTTCCCTATAATGCAAAATACATTAAATGAAACTTCTGTAATCCATGTAATTCAAAATTTCAGCACTGTCCAAAGATTTGAAATCTAATGTATCCTCTAAGATTCAAGGCATTCTTTTACCCATGCCCCACTCTCAAACCAAACCAAAGCAAGTTACACACATATCTGTTGAACAGTGGCATAGAATAAAGACTCCCATTCAGAAACATTTGCTGTACAGTGGCACAGAATAAATAATCGCATTCACAAAAGAAGTGGAAGATAGCAAGAACAAGACAGACCAGAGCAGTAACTAGAGATATAATGGGCTTTGGTCGTCTAACATGGTAAGTAGTACTTTTATTCAAAATGATCCTAAACTTGAAATATACAAGGAACCATCAACAATGGAATATATATGTGTTTGGAAGCCATCAACAATAGAATATATAAGTGAATTGAGTTATACTCAATACATAAGGAGATTCACTTAAAAACTTGATATGATTGGAAACAAGATGGGTGATGTGGAAGAAAAGATTATAGACAAATAAATGTGTTCTAATGAAGTCTGAACCATGATTTCCTTTGACTATTACCATCTGTTTGTTTTAGAAGGGATAACAAAGACTTGGAACTCTAGGAATTATTTATATCTTGATATATGTGGTGGCTACTTGAATGTATAGATTTGGTTGAGCTTTGATTATTATCTAAGAGCTATGTGGTCTGTGATATGCATTCTATACCTCATAAGAAAGTTCAGAAGATCCCAAGGCTCAGGGACTATCTTGGAAAGTGGGGCAGAAAAGTTGTAAGATTCGGAGTTTGTGGAGGACCAGACAGATACAGGGTCTTCTGGACATGGGAGTACCCAGCACTCACAAACTCACAGCAGTCGTGGCAGCTTAGGATAGAGTTTTACAAGATAATATGATTCAACATCTCAGCTTGGAGTGGGGATGGATTAGTGGCCTCATAAGTGATGGTATGGCCCTGGTGGCTTCACCATGCTCCAGTAATGACTTCATACCATATGTTTTGGTCAGTGCAAAGTAAATTCAATGGATTATTAAGAAATAAAAGAAAAGAGGACAGAAATTGGAAGGGGTGAGGGGTAGAAGAAGATCTTCCGTGGACATAGAAGAGTTAGGGGAAGCAGTAAAGGGTGGCTTTGATCTAAATATACTGTATGGATTTATGAGATTCTCATTCTCAAAGAACTAATAAAAATGTGATTTTCAAAAGAAGAATATTTGATATAAGTGTGAGTGCTCATAGGAGACTTTGGTCAGGTCGCACCCTTAAAGGCTAGATGTCGCAATTATTTGAGCATTTGTTATTACTTTGTAAGTTTCTATTAATACTATTTTCATTAAATATAATGCTTATTTCGTAATTATTTGCTATATCTACCTTCACTGTCTATGATTTTTCAATAACATTCATTTTCATGTACATAAAATGTAAAATTCATACATCTTAATGGGATTCTGTATGAAGTTTCAACACACACACACGCACACACACACACACACACACGCGCACACACACACACACACACACACACACACACACACACACACACACACTAGTGATGTTTTAATCAGATTAAACATACCTAGATCCTGAAACATTTATCATTGCTTACAGTGAAAACATTCAAAACCTATTCTTGCAGCTTTTAAAAATATTTTCCACATTGGGCAGTAGGACACCAGAAGTTCTCACTGCTGTCTAACTAAAACCTTCTTTTCTCAGCCTGTTGTATCTAGGATCCTTTACTAAGGTTCTATGTAGTGAGCCATTTAATTCTATATATGAGTGAGATCACAAAGTATTTACATTTTGTATATTTGATTTAACCCTCACAGTAAAACTATCCCCGTTTCACTGTACTGTTACAGTGACAGAATACCACCTTATGGATGAATAATATCCCATTTGAATGATTATTACTGTATAATTCTAGACTGCTTCCCTTTGGAGGCTCTTGTGAATGATACCACAGTAAATGTGTGTAAGTACAGATGTCTCTGACATACATATTTCATTTCCTTTAGAGGACTTCTGGATCATAATGCAATTCTATTTTTAAGTTTTGGAGGAAATTTTATAGTCTTTTGTAATGGCTCTATCAACTTATATTCCAAATAGTCGAATGCATCAAGGTTTGTTCTCCACACCTATCTCAGAATTTGTTATCATAAATATTTTTAAACATTATTTTAAGTGTATGATTGTTTTGCCTGCATATTATGTCTATACACCATGTGCATGCAGTGCTTATGGAGGCCAGAGGTGGTGTAGAATCAATCCCCTGGGTCGACAGTTGCAGAGAGCTGTGACGTTCCATATAGGTGCCAGGATCAAACAAGGGTCCTTTGGAAGCATAGCCAGTGCTTACAGCTGCTAAGTCATCTCTCCAGCACTTCATACACAGTTTTTGAACATAGCAATTATTAGAATAAGGTAGCATCTTGTGGTGTTTTTATTTGTATTTCTTTGATTAGTGTATTCTTAGTCTTTAGGAGAATATTTCATAAGCATTATGTGATGTCATTTTAACCTCAAGTTTTTCTCAACTAGAATGTTCAGCCTATTGCTTTTTAATGCATTAAAATGCTATGATACATAATGGCTAATATACTTGGATTTATTTTCATATTTTGCATATTTATTTTCCCACTTTCTTTTTCCCCTTATTTTATGACTTCTTTTGAGTAAGTTTATCTTTTTTCATTGTTCTCTTCTAAAAATACATGCTCTGTTCCATTTTTTGATAGTTAACTATAAAATTTTTATCACAGTAACAAAACCTGAAATTAATCTTATTTTTATGTTGCTCTTGGAACATATATTCAATAACTTTACAATAACACTTTTATTCCCCTTTTGGTTCCTAATACTCTAGATGATCAGAATTTTAGGTCTGTTTGACTTTAATGGTTAGAAGTATTATCTTTTTGCTAATATATAGAGTCACTTTCCTGTATAAATACACTATAGTCAGTATTCCCACTTTATAGCTTTTCTGTATAAACCATCTGGGCAGAAAGTTCATAATGCTTTGCCTCTTCCCCTTTAAATAGAGAGCTTGGCTGCTTGCCTTTAATACTAATGGCAAACATATTTTGAGCAAAGATGTAGAGTCCCATCAGGGACTATCAGATCACAATACCAAGGTGGTTTTTGTTATTTGTTTTTCAATCCAGTGATCCCTGGCTCTTTATCAGTGATTCTCACAGGTTTTAAGATATTAAGTCTCTCAAATACCAAAAACCACAGACAAAGACAATGATGCTGAGACATTCTAGGAAAAATAAGGAACTACAACACATTTTTTGACAAAATATGTGGTTTGGCCCATGGCTAATTCAGAATTGTACGGCAGCATTGGTGATAAGTGTTTATAATAGGGTCAGAATTGATTATACTTTACTTTGGTCTTCTCTTTTTGACGACCATAAGTCCTTGTCTATTAACTAATATATTTAGTCCGGACTAGGTTCACCTCTCTTTTTAATCTAATTTTGTTTTGTGTCTGTTTGTTACTCAATTTTAAGAGGACAGACTGAGACTGTTTTCAGTCTCACCTATACACTTATTTCTGGCTATGAATTCCGACTGTCCCATATGTTCTCGGGAAAGCCTCTGGATACGGGCTGCAGGTCCCTGTGGTTCAGCATGAGAGGTGGTTAGTGTGGGGAGCTGTATATTGAACAGGGAAAACCCTGAACAATTGGAAATTTACTGATAAATTTTGTCTCTATCGTTGCTGGAGATTGAAACTGACCAATGTTTTTACAACTGAGCTAAAATCACAGCCTAGCACTTTCAACCTTGTTTGTCATTGCTTCAGACCAATAGTGACATTCGGTAAAACGATGGCAGACACTTCTCTTGTAATCCCATCTCTCTTAAACAATTCCAGTCAAGAACTGTATCAAGACAGAACTTCACAGAAACATATTCCCTGCTCCTTATCTAATTTTCATTCCAAAAAATGAGGAAGATTTCTTCCTCTGATTCTGAAGACTTCCTGTCACTTCTACCCAGAGGCATCTTTCTTGTTGCAGAGAATGAGTAGTTTCCATGTGGTAGCCTTATACTGATGAGACTCAGATCAGACAGTAAAAGGAGGATGGCCACACTAATGTAAATGTGGGACTAATTATGTTTATAATAATAAAAGATACTTCCATAAACACAAACAAAAATCTGACAGGTCAGTTCTTAAGTACACCTTCCTAGTGTACTTCAGCCCCAGGAATGGAGATGTTTAAATGTAACGAAAGCAAAGTCAGGAGATTGTTATGTAGGGGAAAGAAGAGTGCTTCAGGAAAAGCAACCCAATAGAAAACCCTCCAGCTCATAGTGATTTCTGTGTGTTTTCAATACTAATCCATTAAAAAGATTACCCCACCCAATAAACCAGCACACACAAAACAAAATTTCCTAAGCACCATAAGCCAGTGATTGGCCAGCAACTAGTGTGACCTCCATTATAGTAAAATATTTGTAAATTATTACCAATACACTGTTTAGATAAAGGCATATGATCATAAATGAATATTGTTACAAGTAAGTTTACCAATATTAAGAGGATTTCATGTTATATTGTTGTGGTGTAATGATGATATATTTAGGAGAAAGGGGAACACTCCTCCATTGTTGGTGGGAATGCAAGCTGGTTCAACCACTCTGGAAATCAGTCTGGCGGTTCCTCAGAAAATTGGACATAGTACTACCAGAAGATCCTGCAATACCTCTACTGGGCATATATCCAGAAGATATTCCATCTGGTAACAAGGACACATGTCCCACTATGTTCATAGCAGCCTTATTCATAATAGCCAGAAACTGGAAAGAACCCAGATGTCCCTCAACAGAGGAATGGATACAAAAAATTTGGTATATTTACACAATGGAGTACTACTCAGCTATTAAAAACAATAAATATATGAAATTCCTAGGCAAATGGATGGATCTGGAGGCCATCATCCTGA